>JAODLL010018868.1:0-26653 GCA_026546735.1 Forbesichthys agassizii | reverse complement strand
TTTGTGTTTGCACATGTTGTACAATGGTGGGCCCGAAACTAAAGCAGCTCCGCTATTTTTCTCCGCTTTAATGGATCGGTGTTCGCGTGTAGCGCTTTCACTGTGTCCCGCAATGTTTTCGTTGACGCTTTAGTACAAATGCATGTCACATGCTGCATCTGGCAGAGTGCTAACGCTAACATTGGCTATAAGGCAGACCGAATTAATCTGATAGACATATCAGTGGATGTATTAGGGTAGGTACACAAACACACACCATGCCACACATTTGTCTTCTTCTTTTGGTTTCAGGATTACTTAACGCGTTCGCAGCTCATTGCTGCCTCTCATAGTCCATTGACGGCACTATTTTTTCAGATCGGAGCATAGTTTTCCGAGTCGCCGGTACATTTAGCAAATCGACGTATTTAGTAACCGGTGACGTCGGTTACGTCGACTAATAGTCCCAGCACTAAACTTAACACAAAAAAATAAGGACATTTGTGTTTAATTGTTTTTGCGTCTTGGCAAAATAGCAAAAGCTATAAATGTGACACCATTTAAAAGGGAAATAATCATATTTCCCTTTTAAATGGTGTCACATTTGTAAGGAACATGCGTTTGTAGGATCAGCAGAGCTGAGTGTGAGTTGCGCCCATGAAAACTTTGCCAAATCTACTCCGACAATGCGAAACAGCTTTTTTTTGCTGTTGACTTTCATTTGGTGTGGTTCGCTGGATTTGATTGAAGACTGAAGAAACAATAAATACTGTATGCGTCAGTAGCGTGTAGAAGAACCATACACAGCCTCAACAGCCTGGCACCTCCTCCTCATGCTGGTCACCAGCCTGGTCACACACGGCTGTGGAATGGCATCCCATTCTTCATCCAGCATTTGTTGCAAGTCAGCCAACCTGGTTGTTTTGGTCACTCTCGCACAATGAGCATGCCCATGATCCCACAAATGTCCTTACTTTTTGTATGTAGTATGTATGTCACTAAAAAGAGTAAGTTACGTGGCTTCTTTTTATCAATCTGCCCTGTTAAACGGACGCTGCCTTGGAAGAAAATATGAAAAATACTCACGCTAGTAGTACCGTCAACAAATGGGACGGTAAAAAGTGAGTAGGCCTACAGTACATTTTAAACTAAATATCTGCATTTAAATGGTGTAGAGCCGTAAAATAACTTGTGAAAGCACTATATAGCAATAGACTAAATCAAAGCTGGCCGGTCAAGCAAAAAAAATAAGCACAAAAATAAAATGGTAATCAAAAAAATGTTATCAGTGCATCCCTAATTATTTTTTTAATAATTTTCATCACAATCTACCTCGATACCTCATACTGTAGCAGTCAATGCAAATTCAAGTTTCTTACTCAACAAACAAATGTTTATTTTTCTTTCTATTCTACTGTAAAAAAAATATTCTTATTATACTATTATTCAGGAGACTATGAACTTTGTTGGATGATTTAATTATATAGACATGGTAAGTAGACATGATGACAAAATGCTGTAACAATTCTGACATTTTATTGATTGCTTACAATATGAGTATTGTATGACCTGTCCAACTATTGACAAATATGTAAGTCGCTTTGGATAAAAGAGATGTATACAATTATAATAAATGTTAATATTAATCTATTTGTATCAAAAACATGCTATATATTTCAAATGCGGTCTGCATCACTTTGTTCACATTCCAATTTACAGTGTCTCCGCTGTGTAGATGCACCAGATTATTTATTCAGCGGGCAGCTAGTAAAACGTTAAGACATATTCACTGAAGTTGCCAAAATGTGCAATAGCTTGCAATCGGTGAATGCCCTAATAATTGTTGCTCAGCTAGTGACTGATATGGGGTTAGCACGGACAGGGGTTGCATACTCTTAGCGTGTTTATAGACCTTGTGTGTTGCCTCTACCCATTCTACCTCCCTGCACCACTGCCACTCAACTTATCTTAATCCAATATTATTGAAATGCTGTGCTGCTTTCCAAATATTTCACATAAATTACTGTACCCTTCCACTATTACCATTTTAAAAATATTGGCACTCAAAACTCCACTAAGAATAGGCTTACATTTAGACAAGCAGAGATTAAATAAATATGTCTATACCATTTTGGAGATTGGAGAAAAGTAACGGTTTTACCAACGTTCAACATGCTAGGATAAATTTACAACTCAAATCTCTATTCATCGCCTCTTCTTTCCTGGTTCCGTGGAGTGAGATGCCTCCCATTTACCCGTGTTGCTCTAGCTGTTAATGAGGATGGCATGCCTGAATTGCATTTCCATCGATCGATATGCACTGCTCTATTTGTCGAGGCCTGGCTCATATTGTACCTAAACACTAGCTGCAATTAGGTTATTATTGTGGGCCAAAGGCATGATAGATGATGCTCTGATATAAATTTCAACAAACACACGCATACAAGCACCTCTCTGATCTGTGATTTCCCATGTCTACATCTCATATCCTGAAACCCAGACAGCCAACAGTCGTGGATGGCACCAATTGTGTCCCTTGACCATCACTGCCCTCCATCTGCTACATCAGTCAGGATGAATTGTTTTCATCTGAATTGGATTACTGTATGGTTGTGTGAATGTTAACAACACAGCCGTAGCAATAATTAGCATGAATGCTTAATTGCAGCGTGGGTCTCGCAAACACGCAGCTCTGAACTGCTGTCAAAGAAAACCATTCATGAATTCAACTAAAGCTCAACAAAATCAACAACAACAAACTGTAAATGTACCAGATTAGTGAGAGGTTGCTTTATAATGACAAGATTAGATTTAAAGGAACGATTAATACTACTGATGTCACACTAATGACTCGCTGCCTTCAAACGGCGTCTTGAAAAACTACTTAAACTTTGAGGCTTTCAAACAAAGTACTGATCAAAGTAGATTCAATGAGGTCATCACTTCTCATAGACTTTCCAACCTCCCACATGCACACATACTGTCACATACTAACAGCTTTCAACTGCTGAACATTACCATAACACTCATTAGTATGTAGCAGCTGGCCGAATGTCATAATGGATGAGACAAGATAAAGTCAGTGATACTGTGTCACAGCAGTTTTCTATTGGTTTGATACACAACATGCTCTTATTTTCGGTGAGCCACTAGGCTATATGCAGCGAAAAGGGTAAAGTATTCAGCTTTTGTTTTTCCTGCACGATTGACCTTTCCCAAGCCCCGCCCATTTTTGCATGACCTCCAATAACAGTTGAGCATTTTTTTAATCTGACGGAACCTTCCGTCAACTGTCTGTTTTGCTGTGATAGCTTTCTATGGTGTTTTGTCCGACCCAGTTACAGTAACTAGGTAGGACAAGTAAAAGGGGCAGAACTTGGGAAAGGTCAATTGTATTTCCTATTCCAGTAAATGGCCGGTTTCACAGACATGGATTGAGCCTAGTCCTAGACTAAAGACCTTTTTCAATGGGAATCTTCATTGAATTTATGTTTTAGCATTGGACTAGGCTTAATCAATCAAATATCTGTCTGACCAAACCTCCACTTGGCATTAATGTTTTGTGTCTTTACAATACCAGCTGGTGGGCTTTGGAAGGTCTCATTTATATTTTATGACATTATATGTGGTTGGGATCATGAATACATTTTGATTCGATGGCTGGACCCTTGATCAATGACTAGACTATGCAGTAAAACTGGAGAGACGCAATAGAAAATATAACATGGTTGCATCTGAAGTTGCATCTATTTTTGGTGAGAACGGACAGTGCTGAATGGGGTGCGGGCATGGGCAGATGTGTGCATTTCATCTAATTACAGTACTGTGTGTACCTCGGTTTTAGATTCCATCCATAGTATAGTGACTTTCCAGTGTTTCCCCCAGAATGGAGTTGTAGCAGTGGAGGTGAAGCAAAACATTTTTTTGTGTGCACTCACAAAGCACGGCATGCAAACAAATTTGGGTGGGGGTATGCAATTTCACAACCTTGACATTCGTAGAAAAAATAAAATAATCCATCAACAACCACAAGGTTGCAAACTCACCATGGTTGGAAAAGGTGACAAAGACATAAAGCTTGTCGGGGGGGTTGGGGGCATGCTTCCCCAAGGGAAGATATTTTTTTGAAATACCAGCTTTAAAAAGTGGTTTTACATTTAATTTTGACACGAGAATATTGGGGAAACTCTAGAATTTTAAACTTACTGCTACAAAATTAATGTAGCCTACAGCAAAGGCATAAAAATGTGACAATGTTTAAAGTGCAACTTGCAGGTTAAAATATTCACAAACTTTAAATATATTATTATTCAATCCACGATTTTAGATGTTTTATGAAATAAAGACAGAAAATTACATAAAAAGTCATCATTTTTAAGTAGTGCTCTTAAAAACTCTTTCAAAAACAGTTAGATTACGTCATATGATGGGGATCGTCTCTGCCATGGAGCCCTATCTGCTAATAGACGCTGTTTAATAACGAGCCTGAGCAGTTGTTGTTTAGTAGGGTACTTTTTGCTAGTAGGCCTAGTTTTCATCATGAAGCAATATTGTGTACATGCAGGTTGCACAAACTCCATCCTGACAGGACATGCAGTCTACTATCTTCCTTGGGAAAAAGGGATGGAGCTAAATAGCTTTCGTACTTGGGTGCGTGTTATGCTACTGGCACTATAGCCTGCAATGCCTCTGTTACTAGAAAAATGTATGCAGTGCTCATTATAAACAATAATTAAGAATGATAGAGAAATCTATCAAATCATCGCAGTGATTCTTCATTGTTTCATCCGGTTGCATCTGAGTGAGGTGAGAATGTATCCCTTCACTCCTGACTAGTTTCAGACAACAAATGCCACAGCCACAGTATGTTTATTGTTTGTGTTATGATTATTATACCACAATAATGTTGATGGGTTGACAAAAATAGATGAATGTTAACTCACCGGTCAGTGATAAAAGTGTCTGTCACTTGGTAGGCAAACGCAGAGTTTACAGCCGCTAGGCTTCAGAGGTTAGCAGTTCATCGCGGTGATTAAATACATATTTTCATGCAGTAGGTCTATTTATATTTGTACAAAGCTTTTCCTTTTTATAGATGGCATTGCGCTGGAGGCATAGTAGGCTCTACTGTAGGGGCGACATTTCATAGAAAACACTGAGTTGTTACAATGTTTTTCTTGTGTTGATTTTATGTCATTAGATAATATCTGTAAAATGTTTTGATTGACCACAATATTACACTTCATGTTATCCACCTGTATGTTACATTATACTGTATGTTAACCACATGTTTTAAGTGTTCTATTTATGTTCACCGATATAAAAACAGCAGGATGTAGGCATTCTTCAGACCAGTAATAGCAAGGTTAATAGGTTAATTGCTGGCCCACTAAAAACAATAAAGAGATCAACCATCCCCTCTATTAATTTAACATGCACTTAACATCCTTTCATAATAAACTCAGTGTACAAGTGTGTCCTGACTTTTGGCCACAGAAAATCAGTGCACAACACCACACGTCTGTTGTGCACTGATCCTTTCACCCTTCGTCTGTCATTACACGGTGGATGTGAAATGAATTGGACAGACTCAGGGCAGGGGTGTGTCTGACAGAGTCAAAGCAGCGTGTCTGGTTGTAGGAGTGTGGCTTCAGGCCAGATAAGTGAAGGATTGAATCCTCAAGTGTCAGTATGGACAGGAAGGCAATGTGTGTGTATGGATCTTTGGTGTTTGCATTTCTGTCCACCCATCTGTCAATCACAGTCAAAGCCTGTCAGCCCTAAAGATATTGGGCAATACAAGAAATCAGCCAGCATGTGGAATTTCTCATTCCTGGGTCCTTGGCACTATGGCTTGGCACTATGGCGACTCCCATTTTGGGCAAGTACTGTAGCCTAATATAGCAACAAAAAAAGGTGTACTTCAATGAATAATTTGATAAACTAAATAAACAAATAACAATGATCCATTATACCAAAAAGAGCTGCCAACACATCTTAATACATATTACTATTTAAGACCAGTCTTGCATCTACTTACAAGATGACCTCATCTATGCTTGTGTCCTATCCCTGACAATTATCAGAGGGACAATATTATCAGAATCTTCTGATCAGTGTTTGTGTACATTTAACCTATAATTGTACATTTAACCATATTTGAGGGTTCCATGCTAAAATAATGTGCTTTCCATAAATGTAACAAAAATAGAATAGGCATCCTTATTGCAACATTTTATCAGTATAAAAGCATTGGTAGAAATGCCCCCACTAGAAATAAGTGTGGCTCTGTGCCTCCACAAAAAAATCATACATTGACAATGCATATTTGTGTTTCTAGACACAAGTGACCATCTGCCAATCTGAATTACTATGATTCTCTAAACATAACATTTGAATAAAGATTTTATTTATTCTGCAATATGCTTAAAGTAGCTTAATCTCATTGTAAATCACATCAAGGAGCTGACAAAAGACCAACTGAATTACCATTCAAGTAAAGCCTACTGTGTAGTGGGTGAAGTACATAGTACATTTTATATTAGTTGTGCTATTAATTGTAACTGCCCACATGCTCTTTCATAGCTGTACAGTAGTCTAATAACTTGGGTAGTGAAACTATAATACATTTATAGGGATGGAGATAAGTACCCTGGTTCCACATTTCTCACAACCAGAAAATCAATAGATTCTGTCTGAGTTTATCAATGCTGCCATTGATATCGACTAGTGGGTTTTATAATGTAACGTCATGTCTCGAGTAAGAATGTGGATCGTTAATTGTTATTGATATTAATACCATTTTCGAGACTGCGTAATGATCTGATTTAAATCAATACTTTTCTATTATTTTGTGGAAAGATGGGACGACAATAAATTCTTAATAGAACTGCTATAGCCTATGTAACTAGGCTAGAGTGGGGAAGCAGTGTCTATATCAACTACTTAATATAACTAAGGGTAATTTACAAGTTACCAGTATATTTAAATTGAATATTTTATTAATGTTTACAATAATCTGATAACATGTAATCTAAAGTGAGACTCGTATTTTAGAGAGGTTTGCATATTTTACAGAGCTTTTATTTTGAAGTCAATAAGGCCGTTTCCTTCACACACACAAACACAGAGTATATACTGTATACACAGTTATGTATACAAAAAGAAACAACTGCGTAGCCTAGCTACTATGTTACATGTTAGGCCTATTTAAATCTAGGTTATCTCAGTATCTCAAGATCATAACATTGTATGCTGAGATGTTGCTGTCAAAGATAAAAGTAATTTGTCAGCTCTCCTGAAGATGGGGGGTTTCCTATGTGCCATGAGGATGATATAGGCTACTGTACTGTCTGTACAGAGCATGGTCTAATGTCCGGTGCTCATTGAACTGAAATTAATGACAAGCCTGTTGCTTTACCGCTCGGTGCCCCCTCCGTGATTCGGTGCCCGCATGAGACTGCTCTTAGGTCGCGTAAACATTCACCTGGTCGTGCTCTGGAGGTATCCGTGCCATGCCGACGCGAAAAGGCGATGGTTAAAATGCATTTGGGTAGTATACCAGTGACGTGCGATGATGTCTTCTTCTGGGCAGGCAGTGAACTTTTTTGTTTGTTTTGTTTTAAAATTATACTGCTGAGACACTCGGGTTAGTACAAACTACAAACATAGCAGGAAAAACAACCGTAGGCTACTCTCTTGCTTAGTAATAACTGAGGTGAGTAGTAGGCCTAGTAGACAGTCTCAACTACAAACGAGAGTGAGTTTGAGATGAATAGCAGTATTATAATCAACTAACCTGGACCCTGTATCTCCCGGGAAGGGGGGAAGTTTCCTCCAAGTCAATTTAGATGGTAGGCCATATGCATTAAGCGGAGGGTCTGTGGGTCCTCCCCCAGGAGTTTACCACTTAATTTCATGCATTTTGGTGAATTTCTATGCACCTGTAACACCCAGTGATCAGGCTGTCCTCTCGCCGGCGCGCCCTTCCACTCCCCTGAGAAAAGAACTTGCTGTTTACAGTTGCGCTCGAACAGCGATCACAGCGATTGAAGAACTTGCTGTTCTTTTATCCTTTGCGGGTTATTGTTTGAGTAGCTTGTGATTTAGTATTATTATTCATTTAATGTTTCCACCGCCTACTCCCGTTATGTCAATCAATGGTATCCTTAGCTCCCATTGGTAGTCTCCTCAATTGCGTCGCCTGAAGTTAAGACTAGGTTAACTCGGTACCCGCCCACTTCGTGTTGCCGACCGCTATGTCGCCCGTCCATGCTGTAAGTCGCTGAATCACATTGACTTCCAATTGTCTCTCATCGCTGCTAGTCGCTTGCAGTGTGTCCAGGCCTTAAGGGAGCACTTATTTTATCTTAAAGAACAAGAATGGGTTCTAGTCCACTATGTCAAACCCACCAGAGACTTGACCCCAATCAACGGCGTTGTGTAACCCTTGATAAGGGAGTGCCTGTGATTTGTTTTTTATCACAGTAATTATCACAAAAATCATTCTAATCTAGTTCAAAGTTAATTAAAACAGTGAAAATGTGCCATTTCTTGTGCATCTAACCGTAACATGCGATTCACTCTGCATTCCCATTGCACACCGCTAGTAATGTCTGGGACTAACGATTGAAAGAGCGGGAGATGTCATCTTACAATCATAGGAACTAATAAAAGACAACCACCCAATCTTCTGTGAAAGTGAGAAGGTGGAGAAACTTCACGGTGAATTACATCTGTCAAAATAATAAATACTAAATACTAATTAACATACATGTAATAATACACGCTCAAACAGAGCTGGAGTTGGTGTAAATTAGAGTGTGATCTAAGCCTGTTTAAAAGCTGTAAAACGTACTGAAGTGCCTCAAGTTGCCTTCTCCATTGTGTCTTGAATGAAAACCAACACAACAATTTGGACACAAGCAGAAGCTTAGAAAGTATAGATATATATAAAAATGACAAAACAACCAATTATGTTAAGTCTGCAGACATCTGTAAACGGTTTGATGAATGGCAAAAGCATACTTAGATCAAAGGCATAGCTGCAAATAAATGATCTTAATAGTGAGTTATGGTTTAACTGTTTGCTTAATCATTGGTTTACTAATGTGTTGGTGAGAATGTGAGAAAAAAACACTAAATGGAGTCAATTTACCACTAAGTATTGTATTAGCATTACAAGGCATTCTACTAACCAACATAGTGGATCATAATAATATAAGGAGGAGCACATCATCGTTAACCAGAACATTTTACATCAGTTCTCAGAAATATGTCTCATCTTCTCAGATGGGGGAAAATATCCTTTTCTGTGAGTGCAGAAAAAAAAGGCATCTGGTAGAGAGTGGTGATTAGAGAAAAGGTACAGAAAAAGATATACAGTGCAGGCTAGGACACATAACGTACAGGCAAGATGAGACAGATAAACAGTACTCGTCTATCGTTTTTGCGATACAGGCAAGATCCCTGTATCAATCAGTTGAGTCACACTGCCCGAGCCTACGTGGGGATTCTGTTCAGTCCTGCCTTGTGCAGACTGTACTGTAGCAGTGGTGGGACAACCCACTAGCTTACATACAGTATGCCAAAAAGCCCTAGCTCCTGTGTTTCGCAGGGCATTACATACAATGCACTGTACAGTACAGTACATTGTTTGCGTCATTGGTAACCACAACTACAATAAATGTCATCTTGGTGATTCCAAAACATATATCTGCGAGGTCATTATCCTTGAGCTTAATGAGGATTTTAAAACATGCGTAACAGACTGCAGGTTAAAACAAAAAGGTCAACAACTGCTCTCTTGTGTTATTAGTTTCTCCATGATTAGCTATTTGTGAGTCTAAGGTCCTAACAAGCTGTGTTATTTGTCACACTGCACAGTATTATTTTGTATTCCGGTGTGTTTCACATTGCAATAATTCCATGCACCAATGCTGTACATTGATTTGTGGGTGCCCATGTGCAAGTGTGTTGGTGGATTTCATGTCAATCATGCAGGAAAAATGATTCATATCATGCCGCTATTTTATCATTACCCACAGCTCTCAGTGGTACAATATGAGTATTACTTACAGTATTACAATACTAGGGTCCACTATGACGCGTAATGAGACCAAGGTTGCTTATTTATGCCATCAAGTCTAATTCAACCACTATATTTTCCATTGGTGTTTTTATTTTATTCAAGGTTATTATATTCCAATTGATTACATTATTTGTGTGATTCACTTGATGAAGACATTGATGCATACATGACTATCACTCCCCAACCGTCCTTCATTCAACAGGGCAGGGGGGTTGGCATTAGCAAGAGGGGGAAAAGCTGCTACAATTAGCGTTAATGAGCTCAAATGAATCATGTTAGCAAGGGCTCATTGGTGGCTATTCAATGACTGGCGCCATTAACCCAAATCGAGAGAAAGAGCTTATCATCGAGCCAGCCTCCTATTCACATTCACACCTAACCTATGACAATGGCACATTGTCCAACAAAAAACAAACTAAAGAAATTATTTTATTTTCTGACAAGTTGAGTTGTATGTTTAAATGGTGTTGAGCTTTGGGCTGCATGATTCTGGATAAAATGAGAATCACGATTTTCTCACTTATTTCTCCATCCCTCAACATGTTACACTCATTTACGTGATACAGAAAATAACACAACTGTCTTCCTGACAGGACTGGCACATCAACTTTTAACAACAGAAAGGGAATGCGACCGTTTTAACTTGAATGCAAAAGCTTAATGAATCTAACCCTAAACAGAAAAACTAGAACTAGAAAAAACTTGTAGTCAAACTAGTTGGGAGGCTCATAAAAACGTCTGTGCTACAGTATATGGCATGAATTAAATTGTGAATTATATTGTACATTTAAAGTGTGGGAGTGTATTATGGACATTAATGCCGCTGACTTAGTGAGGCCACAGGGCAGTGCTGCCATACAGTGTGTGTATGGGTTCTAGCATTTTACATGTTAATCCAAAGTACTGAATAAATACGTCCAAGCTTGACGCCTCCCTTGTTTAAATCAAGAACCTACCTGAACCTGCCTAACGGCTCGATGCCGCGAGGAGCTAACATAGGCTGAACTCAGAAATCAATCAGAAATCATTGCAACATGAAACAGAAGCGCAATTAAATATTCGTGCCTAATTATATTCGTCAGAATCCTCTCTCACTGCGAAGTGAGTTTAGAAATCATTGCAAAATTAAACAGAAGCTCAATTAAATATTCGTGCCTATTTATAGCCTATTCCTCTGAATATTCTATAATTTCAAAGTGGGATTAGAAACAGCACCTGAACAGCTGATCAACTGTAGGCTACATTCATTGTTTTCCACATTCATTTGATTGGCTAATAGCTACTGGTACCTGCTGTGTACAACAAAGAGGTGAGTATCTGTTTTCTAGCTGCACTTCAAAAGTTTCCTCCTAGTCAAGTTGTGAGAGCGGGGTTAGTGACAATCTGTTCATTTCCCCAACTGTGAGCCGTGCCTGTCCCCGCTGTTTTGCCACTCTGAAAGCGTTGAATCCAACACACTCCCAACATCCCTCAGCACGTCAACAGAGTTAGGAATGCAGACAGGGGGAGACTGATTGACTCAGTGAACTTAAAAAAAGAAAATAAATAAAATGTAATAACAATAAGTTTGACCAACTAGTGTTTCTGGTGATGACTAGCGAGGCTGGCAACGTTTAACCGACTAATCGCACACATCCCTAATGTAGATGTTAAAATACTATGTTGGCAAAGTTCAGCTTCAATCCGCTGTGTGTGTGTGTGTGTGTGTGTGTGTGTGTGTGTGTGTGGGTGGGGGGTGTGGGGGGGCAATGGGGTATCAACTAACAATGTTCTTTCACAAAATTATTCATCCAGTTTTGAACACAAGACACCCTGTGATCAAACATAGAGCATGAATGTGTGTCTGCCGCTGCAGAACTCTTGCCTGAAGCCATGCATGCAACCTACTATTAAATAATAATACAAATGACATGAGTGACATACTGCAAGTACGCCCGCGCACACACAATTGACAACGCAAAACAAACATACACTGGAGGTAGGGATAAAGTGTTCCAGCCATCCAGCCATGTCCTCCCCCGCCCGCGCTCCTGCGCTCCATTATCAATCATGCCCAGCTCTCCCAGGGTTCCCTAATTTACAAATAAATAAATCATTAGTAGCTTCGGCACGGCCATTAATCAGCGGCCTGCTGCAGCCTCGGCCCCTCCAAGGGAACGGGCCGTCACATTCCCGCCGCATTCACGACGGCGGCGGTGGCTAGCTGAGGCTACAACGATTAGCGCCGTCGACTGTGGGGGATTTCAAAGGGGGCGGTCCTCAGCATGAATCAGTCTCTCACTACTTCTCTCCATTACGCTTCCCCGTCACTTACGTGGTGTCGCAAATGGTGGCTCTCTCTTCAGAATCCACCGTGGCACCCAAGCCAGCGACATCCCTACCCTGTATCCCTTCCACTTTGATTATCCTTTATCTTATATTCCTTTGATCTTGTTTTGTTTTTTGAGTATAAAAAAAATGTCGTCTCTTCTCCTGTTAGGTTAGCTCTTAGAATATTTAGAACTTTGTTGGAATTGTGTCTGTTAGCAATCTTTTCTGGGGAATAAATGATGATACTGAATGACATAGCCTAGTAATACTCCAAGTTAGCCATGGTGACACGCTGCTGTCATTATAACAGAATGTTTGCTTACAATAACCGGCGTATGATCTGTTAACAAATGTACTGATTGTAAGTCGCTGGATAAAAGCATCTAATAAATGTAAATAGTATTCATCAAGCCCTGATTTGTGGCTTAGCATCGCTTTCTGTACAGTATTTCCCTCCGTGGGGTTTATCTATAATGGAAATCTGCGATCTGTTGATTCTTAACCATTGGGGGCCATTTGATGAAAGCAGTTTTTAAGTGGCCTACTGTATGTAATTGAGCCATTCAGTGAAGAGGAGACGATGGAGGGATTGCTGAAGGGAATGGAAGTAGCGTGGAAGGAGGGCATATTGGAGGAGGATTGATAGAATTTGAAAGGATGCGTCTAAATGCCTCAGTGAGCGTGGCAGCAAACTGCGACAGCTAATGGATTGTTTGTTTTAGAACAAGCAGACCTTCATTTGACGAGTCATGGATTTATTTGTCATCTAGAGGTGAAGGACGATATTGAATTTTACCACTGATGTGTTATGTAATTTCCACCATGATGAAAGGCTCCTATACAGGGATAGAGCCAGGAACAACAGCAAGAAATATTGCAGATTTGTCCTGTGCAAGGTTTTCAAATTGTTTTAGTTAAAGTGATGCCATGTCAGACAGTCACAAAATGTCAGTGAACATAAATAAATCATTAATTTTCTCTGTATTTCTGGACGTTTTCGGAAAGCTAACGGATACGCTTGAAACCCAGCAATACTACCAGAAATCATGGGGGGGGCAGTGTAGCCAATACCTCAAGTGAGACACAACCATAGACTTTTTTAAATAATTATAAGTATTTAATATATTTTGTTTGATTTAATAATTAAATAAATGTACTTAATGGCCTCAAAGCCTATCTATAACGCCTTTGCTTTTGTCTATTTTATAACGGCCATGCCCTACATAGAAAATGATAGTGGCATATAGGCCGAATTGCGGTTGTCGGCTATTTATGTGCAATAACTATGCCAAAGTGCATTGGAATTAGCCATCTTTATAATTACATCATCATGCACTTTCTGTTTAACAAGCACTATGTTGTGTAATAAACAGATTTGCTGAATGAAATGTTTTTATTTGCCTTGTACATGAGGAGTTTATTACTTTTTACAATCTACATTATGCTTAATAAATCATTATCATTACCATTGTGTATTTCTAGTGACTTACCAGCAATGCACACATACAGTAGCTACAGAGAATAACTGTATTAGGACATCTCACCACCATAATGACAACTATTCAAGTTTCATTGTCAAGTATTTTGTTCCCCCGTGGCAATTGATTCACAACTTATCCACAGCACTCAAATATTTAAACCCTTATACAGAAGTATTTAAAACTGCCTGCCAAATTCATACTAAAATCCTTTATTGATTGTTCACTATGAAAACATTGTGGAATAATAAAAGACTTAAATAAATAATGGTTAAATCCACCATTATAATTGGACCAAACAAAAACCTTTAAATTGATGTTTGTTTGGTTTCATTTAAATAAATATAAACATCACTATTCCAAAATAATTTCTAACAAACTGAAAGAGAAATAGGAGAGCCTAAATGACAGCAAGTGACTATACAGTACAGGACAGGTAGACAAAATGCATCGACAGGCTAGCAATGCCCAAAACATCTAACCAAGTTAGCCATCTCAGAATGGAAGGCACCTAATTTATAGCCTTCATGAATCCATTTTTTTCAGATTTATCTGACTGGCAGACAGTGTGGGCCATTAACAGGGCATTATACATTAAATTTGGTCTATTTACCTTGGTCCCATTATTAAATTGTCTCAAACTGACTTTCCGCCACTAGAGATTATACGAGAACACCAGTATCTCAGACCAAAACAAATGCTTTGTCGTCCAGACACACACACATTAGCGTTGCCAACCGATATGAAAAAAAGAACACACGCACACACACAAGGAAGTGTGATGTCATTCTCTGCTCAGGATGCAATTACTCCGCTATATCTTAACATAGAAAATAGTTGTTGGCTGGTACAGTATATTATCATAGCCAGCACCTAGAGCACCGTTAAACACAATGGAATACAAAAGCCCTCCCATACGGTTGCCTTAACAAACCTGCTATAGGTATATTTTACATACACTGGAGTTTATGTGATATACTGAAGAGACACTAAATAAATACACTGGAAACAGTGCTAGTGGAGAATGGAGAGGATAACATACAAAATTAACAACACTATTCTTTTGCTGGTAGACCCAATGATCCACATAAACCTTTTACTAAAAGCTCACAATTGTGCAATTAAACATTTGTATGGTTCTAAACAGTAACATTTTAGTGACCGCTTTTCTCGGTGTTACTTATTTTTGTTTGGCATGTACATTAAGAGGAATTACACTGCCTGTAGATGGGTTAATGCAAAGCTAAGATTAGTATAATTTGTTCATTAAGTGTGTAATTAAGAAGATGGTAACACTGGGTGGGCAGGCAGGCTATTATAGCAAGTCCCTGGATTATGCATTACTGGGCCTTGATCAAGTATAAATTATCTTCCAGTTGGGAAAAAAAAATCCCATTTATGTTAATTGACTACATATAAAATTGCCCATATAGTCAAATAAAAAATAATGGTTACGGATATATATTTTCTCATAAACTCTGGGCATTGCTGTTACAAAACCAAAAATATAAATGGAGGAATTTATTTTTACCAAACAATACCGATGAAAAAAATAGGAGTTTATTAAATGAAAGGTCCAGTAGAGTCAGTTATTGCAAGCTAATATTACATTTGAATATACATATTGGCAAATTCACCGAAGTTCTGTCTACATTTTTATGTTTATTGAGATTAGCTGAATTCAACTCCAAATCCATTCTCACGTTTCCAGTTGAAAACCGGATTGTAAACAACAACCGGCACAGTTTAGAGGAAGTTCTGGGTACATGGAACTCCTGAAATATTTGCCCTTGTTCAAAGAGGTATATTGTTTGCTTTAGCCAATGGGTTCTGATATTGGACACAATAAAATACAAAAACACAATGCATCCATTTACAACTGAAATGCTTGGTGTTTTACTGCACACTTGTCCTTGAATAATTGTTAGTGAACCCCACAGCCCCGCTTCCCCTCATTTCTATCCATGCTAAGTTCTTATTTCTCCATCCATCCCTCCATCTAACCCTCTGTGCCTTTTCCACACATTGACTCGTTCTTTGACACATATATCTCGCTTCTTTTTGTCTATACGCCCATGCAAACGTCAGTATGTCAAATGATGGCGGAGGAGAGGTGGATAGGCTCGGTTAAGGGGAAGAACAACAGCAAGGGAGAACATCTAATTACTCTTATGAGCTTATGGCAGGCACGCTCCGTGAATCCTAAACACAGCCTGGAAGCCCAAATTGACATTCTGCTCTCAGCCACAAGCAAAAAAGAATGATAGGGAGAGAAAGAAGTGTCAAATGAAGACGGCCTCAGTTAGGGAGAAAGAGAAAGGATGGAATCACTGCAGGGAGCACAGAAGTGAAGTAAATATATTAGAAATAGATTAGTAGATTTGTAGTTTGGAGAGGAGAGTCATTTCAATTACACAAGATAGCCAAGATGTCACACTCAAGTGTGCATCCAAGTCGTTTTGCTTCAGCTCACCAGTCGAGATGTTCTTTATGATTCACTGATCCAATATCACAATCACTTAAAGACATCACTCAAAGCAGAGGACAGTGTCACCATTAAGCTTTTACCACGCTTTGTGCCATCTTCGTTGTCATTTTTCTCCTTTAAAAGTGCAACAATGTGCATTTGTTGTTGGACAGGACCAGAATGTTGCCAAAGCCATGAAAGATTTTAATGTATATCACAAAGTCACTAAAGCTAAACAAAACTTTTTCTGATTTTTAAGGGAGGATATTACATTGAAACACAAACCTGTGAGTGACTGTGCTAAACTTGGAGTCAGCTGTGTTTACAAGCTGGTAGAGACTAGAATGCTAGAAAAACTTGCTGCTAGGCTAACAAATAGCCCTTTGTTCATGTTATAAAGCGTCATATGTTCTTGTGTAAGAGAAACAATTGTGGAAAGTGATTTGAATCCTGTGAGGAAGATTTGATGACAGGCTTTAATCAAAAGATAAATTATAACATAAGATGAAAGGTTCATTGTTGTTGACACAAGTAACCCTAATAACATTATTTCAATGGCACAATTTCACTGAGACACCTGGAAGCTCTATCTGCTGGCCACGGTGTATTGATTCCATGTGTTCCATGCGATTTGTTATCCTTCTGCACTGCTCATATCTAATAGAACGGCACCCAGGATTGCCCGACTGCCAATTGCCAGCCAATTCAGATGGGTGTAAGTTAATAGTTGTTTTGTCAGTACTGCACATGTACGGTTAGTTTGGTTCAAGAGGACCATTCATCTCCATTGAACTCTCTGGTTACCGTACACTGATGAAATTGAATTGTGCAGTGCCATTCTTCTGATAAATATATTTCCGTGTTAGAATTTGTTGACTGCCACAATCAGGAATGTAAAAAGTGTACATTATTACAGGGAACTTATTTGAAGATTATTGTTTATCCCCACACATTTATTCAGTGTTGTTATCAAAGCCATCAGCTCATCATTCTGGCCTGGAGTACAAGACATATTTGTTAGAATATGCAGAACGGTCCATTTTGATGTCCGGTGCAAATTTATCATATATAAATATGTACTTTTTAAATAAATAAAACATGTAATATGTAACCTATCCTCAAATTACATGAAACATTCAGAGAAACAGAAATTGAAGGAATTACTAGAATTTAAATAGGTCAAATTTAAAACTGTCTGCACCTTAATTTGAAATGCAAAAATGCTAAGAAAATAAACATTTTATTTAAAACTGAAAGTTGTCACTTGGGCATAATTACAGTATATGTGTGTTACCATCAATTTATGCAATAATTTAAAAAAAAGTAATGTTCGGTTTAATTCAGATTTGATGTGTATATTATTTTTTATTTACATTGTCTTTATTTATACCCTGTAAGAGAAGGTAACATTAATAGCTTTTTATATTTAATTTACATTTATTTTATTATTAGCCACAGTTTTTACATTTTGCAGAAATGTATGTTCTTGATGCAAAGAAAGAGGAAAAGTTCAGGGACCAGAACTCTGCTTACCTATTAAATATAGAAGTTTGTTCCAAAAAGGAAAGCAAGATACTGCTATCCAAATTAATAGCAGCTACTGTAAGTAACATGTGCAGCTAACCAAACAGAAACTAGAGCTGGGGCTGACCAAGACCACAAAACACGACCCCAGCCTAGACAATGCTTTTCCAGTGTGAGGGGACGGAGCTTCTAAGGACGCACAATATAAAGAGAGGTGCATTTGATGTAATGTTGAGTTTAAATATTAGAAATCATTCTCCAGCATCAGTTATTCCACCTTGTAATTATATTAATGTTGCTTAGGCTATTTATATATGGCCTCATAATATCAAAATGGACCTAATATATACATAATGTCATCTCGAGTAACGATTTAGTCAGGCTGCATAACGCTGGTTGTCTCTAGTAAAAAAATGCATCATTTATTTTAGTAGAGTTAATATTGTTGTGCCATGTACTTAGGCCTGTCACAATATCTATTTTTGTTGGCCGATATATTGTTCCAGAAATAATTGTGATAAACTATATTATTGTCAGAATCAAAACAGTGTTCATTATGATTTATTAAATCAGTTTAATTGCTTGGCTAATTATTAAAAATAAACCTTGGAGTGAAAAAACAAACAAATGCCACATTGCATTTATTCGTCCAAATGTAGTTGGCTGGATTCTGGAATTATGTTGGTAAAAACACCTATTCAAATATTCAGCACTTCTTTAACTTGTTGATTTTTGCTTTGTGTGTGGAATTAATGTAATCTTAACGTAAACTTAACGTGAACTTAATGTAAACTTAACGTGAACTTAATGTAAACTTAACGTGAACTTAACATGAACTTAATGTAATCTTAACGTAAACTTAACATGAATTTAATGTAATCTTAACATGAACTTAACATGAACTTATTGTAATCTTAACGTAAACTTAACATGAACTTAATGTAATCTTAACGTGAATTTAACGTGAATTTAATGTAATCTTAACGTAAACTTAATGTAATCTTAACGTAAACTTAATGTAATCTTAACGTAAACTTCGACAGCACAGTATCACGCAGTGTAATATTGCAATATTTGGGTGTATTAATATTTTCTTACACCCCTAGTAGGATCACAGCATGGCTACCTTCATTATTTCAGCAACACGCATGTAAATACAACAGGAGATATTATTGAAGTCTGAAAATGTATTGACGTCATGTCCATATATTGCACGATAAGTCGATAGATATAGTAATTATCTTGACAGGCCTGCATGTAATGTAAATAATTTTCAGACATTTTCCAGTTTTAATCACTTTTCTGCTTTGTTTAGGGTGAGACAATTTAATTTAGTTTCAAAACAACACATTTTATTTATACAAAATAATATATCTAAACGTTTTACTTTCTGAAAACTAAGTACTGGTTGAGAGACCTTGCTTGTTATATTTATGAAGTAATTTTTTGATAAAGTAATATTCATGTATATTTTGAAAATTCTTCAGCGTTATCTCATTTCATGTCATCATATGAATCTATATTCAAATATTGAAAGTACATTAGTTGAACAAGATTTGTATAAATGAATAGGTACCATTCTAATGAAGTTAGAAACAACTTTTATTACAAATTTCAACCTATTCTAAAATTATGTCAACATATAATCCTTATTCGTCACTGACCCAGAAATACTTGGATGAGCCCTCTCACAGAATAGTTAATCTGAAAAGCACATTTTGGGAGTGCCAAATGATCACAGAAGAGGCCAATTTAAAGTGTACATAGACAATGACAAGCCTTGTTTGGCCTACAGTGGCTGCAGGGGAGAATGCAGCCCGGCTTGCATTCATGAATGTTTGTTGACTGTTCTGTGTTGAGGTAAATTGGCTTACAAGTGCACTCAGGACTTAATGAAAATGATCACAGTCATCAAAAACTGCAAGCTTGGTCAGAATCACTAGAGGCAGCAAGCCTCACAGTCATTAGGAAGCATCATGGACAGAAAATAGCTTTTACCACACTAATTGATAGTCCCATAGACATGAGTGGATATTCTCCCTGTTGGAAGGTTAAAGAGCCCCCTAGCTCTTAATCTTTGACTACCTATAGCACTCTAGCTCGCCTTTACACATTAACTGGTATGCTGGCGGTGTGTGTTAGGTAAACACATCTGCACAGTAGGGCTGCAAGATTCTGGATAAAATGAGTATCACGATTTTGCTCAGGATTCTTTTTCCCCCGTCAATATAAATGTTAATTGCACCAATTTATGTGATGCAGAAGGAAACCAAACATTATGGTAACCGAAAGTACGGGCACATCGACTTTGGACAACAGAAAGTGAATGCTCTTGATTTGAACAAATGCACCAGCTTCATGAATCTGACACTGAACATAAAGGCACTCTTGTTTTACTTTTTAGGCCTATAGCCTAATCTTATAACAAGATATTACATCTTTATTAAGCCTATTATTAAGATTATTTAAAGAAACATTTACCATTACCAACATTTGCATTTAAGCCTATTGTTTATCTCACTGAAAAGAGTTAAGTTACGAGGCCTATATTTCTTATTTGTCTTTACCGTACCGTCAATAGTCATGTTGTTGTCTCTGTTTTGATGACTCGCGATATTGGCGATGCATGGTGTGTAGATTATCCTACTGCTAGGGACAGTTCTACATTACACATGCGGCTCGAAGGTGAAAAGGTTCCCGTGTTTGGGCAGTTTGCTCCCTGCACCGTGCCGTTACACAGACACTGCCTTGTAAAAGTGTAAGACATGACAAACGAGTGTTCACAGTAAAGGGACCGTCAACAAATTACTATGATGAATGGCGAGCGCTGGCGTACAATGGAAGCACATTTTCAAATGAATATATTTGCATCTAAATGACAGAACTGTAAAATAAAATCGGAATCGGCTAAAATCGGCAATCGGCATCAGCCAGGTTAAATGCAATCGGTGCATCCTTAATGTGAACCCTTTATGTTCTTTAACTTAACACTCATTTAACAACTTAACTTCTGGCCCCATGTTTGTGGACAGAATCTTGAGAGGCACGTGTGTGTACAGTAGGCAGGTCTCCAGAAGGTCACCAGGAGGTAAAATGTCAGTGTGCCGCCTGTGAGAAAGACTTATAAAAGTCTCTTTTAGATGGCAACATGGGTGTGAAGCACTAGGGGACAGTCCACATCAACCCTCCTCATTTACCTACATTATTCACCACAGTCCAACAAACACACAAGTCTCGAAGACTAACCAACACTTTGGTTTTTCCTCTCAGCTAAATCAGAACGATTGGCAGCACTAGCAGACGATTGGACCACCTTCAAATACATAATTGCTGTCGGCAAATGTAACTACCCACCTGGATGCCGTTTGGGCATTGGTTCTGTAAACGTTTTCACTTGAGCGTGTTGCCACATGTTGCCACATGAAATCATGCTATCACATGTGGAGCACATGTGATAGCATGTGGACACAATATTGTCACGTGCCACATGAAATAATGTTATTTTCACATGTGGAAATTAGTTCTTGATAGAAGTTTAGAACTATGGTTGTGGGGTTATTTGTGTTGGCGGAGCCGAATGAATCATTAAACAAACATACAAATAATTTTCTGTTGCCGCTTATTTCTACTATTTACAAATAAACGGGGTGTGTTGAACTGTTGTTTAAAAGCAATAACACGCGAGGTCGTGCGTTAGACTAAATATCAGCTCGGATGTGATTATCTTCTGCAAAACACATACACAGGCCTCGTACCTACGACCGAATCACAGCTGTGCGGATATAGAGTCAAATGCACTCTCTCCCTTTTCGCTGCCTGAACAACAAGGAAATCCCATAAGGAAACCCCCATCTTGACTCCAGATAGAAGACTAATAGAGTGTATCGTGTTTATAAATAAAGCATATACAAATCTTTATTTCCAGCGAATCTCTTACACCAACATTTATCATAGGAAACACCCTGACGACACAAAATAGTATTTATAAAATACTTTTCCCCAGGAGAATCCATGTCTCGTCATGTGGAAAGTTTAAGATAGTATTTAAGAATTCTCAAGCAATACATCACAAGCGTTTCTTTCCAGCAAATCTAATAATTATACCAGGATTGGAAGGGAGACAGCCTGTGCATGTAGGTTATGGCGTGTTATAAACGTTATGCCCTATCTGGATGTTATGGCGTTGGCTTTGACACAGAGGCATAAATGAGTCTTAATACTATAAAAAAGAAAAGATAAAGAAAAGAAAGGGAGTTTTTTTTCCCCCCCTCGTCCTTTACGTTAGCAAGGGATCTGATGGAATTTTGTTTACTTGTGTTGTTAATGACCGGGCCATATGAGAGAAAACAGTGCTCAATCCCAGGGGAGCTGCACGCATTCATGTGGACAACCCCTCCATTACAGGTGTTGGACAAGCTAAATGGAGAAAAATGACGTCCAGTCAGGCGGGCAAGACCCTGTCCCCAAGCAGTTGTTCAGCAGTTCAATCTACAGCATGGGTCACCTTGTCCCCAGCCAACCCCATGTCCAATGTGTCTAGCTAGTGTGCTGTGCACAAATCAAGACATGTCAAGGCAAAGGGAGATGTATCATTGGGTCAATGTGATTGGGCTGCCTTCTCCTACCTCTGTGTAGTGTCCTTACAACACTCAACCTTCAGTTACACAGTGTTACTTTGAAATGCCCGGCAGGGAAATGGGTGAGACTAATGTGCGTTTATTTAAGCTTTGGTGGTGCAAATACATTATCCCAACCTATCTTTGTATGCAGAGATTCAGCTAGTTAGAGGCACATCATTGTTTTTGGCTGAGAGCCTGAATGAGAAGTGTACTAGAGTAAAGAGCAGATTTAAGAAACACCGCTGGGAAGGAGGCTGGGAAACAAACACCAAGATTTACAGTTAAGCTATTAGAGCTGGCACATTCATCTGCAGATTAGCTAAGCAAGCAATCACATTCTCTATAGTTCTACAGTACAGACAGAAGTATTACATTCTATGTATTTTTAATGTACATAAGCCTACTCAATGTTTCCACCATGTACATCTTAATCACTAGCGCCACTCCACGTCGCGACAATGCGCTGCCCGGCCCAGAATTGTAGGAATGAGCACAGCACATGTAGCCTACATAATTTTCTCAGGCAGTAAAAATCTGAGAATATAGCAACATTACCGGAGAACTAGAAAAAAAAAAAGTATATTTAAGTCCGTTATTTTAGATTTCTAAAATGAACTATTGATATCCACTCCGACCACCAGCGTAGGCATGTACGCACCACCCAGATATAACAGTTTAACCTCACTGCTTAAAAACCTTCAAGAGGAAACACTGCTATGGTATTATTGTTCCTATGTATGCAGAATGCAACTATGAAGGTGATTAGGTGGATGGTCAACATTTGCAATATAATTTTCATTATATTTTAGTTGGTTGTATTAAAAAGTGTAGTCAGTCATTATGGAGAAATTTGGTTGTGGGGTGGGCTTCGGAGGGAGAACCCTATGTCATTGAAGGGAGAGGTGTTTTTGTTTTGATCAAGTTCAAATGTAAACAAGCTTTCTCCATAATAACTGACTATACCTATAAATGTTAACGTGAATATTAATTTTCCAATAAATTGTAAAAATGAATAACCATGTATTAAACATTATCCATATATTTTCTTCTAAACTAGGCCATGGTTAGTTTATAATAAATGTTAGAACATTAATAATAACAACATCATACACTTTACATGTCAAACATAATTTAAACCTATTCTGTCAAAACATTATGATGAACAAAACCAATATTAATGAGAATCAGACACTGTAATCTGATTATTATTAATATCCCAGCTCTTTAAATGCTCTCAAAGTAAACACCATTACCATGCCACTACTGCCTCCAGGCACTGTAGGTTGAAACCATGCGTGCATTATGGGACTAACTTCCAGGGAATTGTAAATTAAGGGTTGTTAGTGTCGTTAGCCATTTAGCAATGGTGAAAACTCAATTAAAACCTAGCATGTTTAGTCTCTGACCTTTTTACAACCAATGATGCAAAGATGAGATGTAATA
Source organism: Forbesichthys agassizii (assembly GCA_026546735.1). Taxonomy (NCBI): domain Eukaryota; kingdom Metazoa; phylum Chordata; class Actinopteri; order Percopsiformes; family Amblyopsidae; genus Forbesichthys; species Forbesichthys agassizii. The sequence continues at coordinate 2,743 of JAODLL010018868.1, read as the reverse complement.
GTGTTAACTACTTACTGTAATGTTAAATGGGTCAACCCAAAGGCATATGACCACTGCTGAGGCACTCATCAATAGAAGCCTTTGGACTCCGGCTACATCAGTATTATGTTAATGAGACCAAGTTCAGGGTTAATGAGACCATGTTGGATTTGAAATAGCAAAAAGGAGACTTTTCTCACCGTTTCTATTTCTGTATTAATGTGCTGAATTTAAGATTGGCACCGGATAACCACTCATTTTCACATTACACATGGAATGTGTTAGCTAGTTAACTTAATCCATCATCTTTTCACAGACGTGTCATAGCAGGGCAAGCTGCAGCCAATACAATGAATAATGGGGTCCATTTCATTTAGGTGTGCTGACTAGCAACCACAGACTATTGAACTATTGACCAATTCTCAATGTTGGCACACTCGTTGGCACATCTAAATAAAACAGGCCAAAGTTCCTGTCGTTCCTGTCGCTACTTTGAAACATCTGCGAAAAGGATATATTTTATACAATTGGCAGCAACTAATCTGATAAATACATGTCAGTTATTCACATTGGCACATATTTGTTCACTTGATGAATACTAAACAAAAAAATGAATACTGATGTGGTATTCAATTACAGTTATGTAAAGGCTTCGATGTACAGTGGACCAATATTAAAGCATGGCGTTATATGCATAGTGTTTAAAAACTGCTTAAAAAATAAAGACTTGAATTGTAATCTGGGTTTTCTGTTAACAGGATTTACAATCAGTTATACACACCGCATTATCTCCTGGCAGCACACAATCTCTGCTGTTGTCTACATGATTCAACATTTTCCCAGGAGCACCTATTGTAAAACTTGAGGTTTATAATTAATACTGCAACAGTCTAAATGATCTTAGAATGACATTCAATATGTGATACATAAAGGAATGATCAACTGGTGTACAGTGAAATACACTACAAGTTAAGAAAAATATGTTTTGACCTTGGAAATATAAGATACTGTATTGCTAACAAATTATAGCCTTGTTATAATCAATCAGGTACAGCACGAGTTGCCTAAATCTGACGGAAAATGGGTTGACCAAAATTATTATAAAATATTCTAGTTATATATGAAGATATTTCATGAACTGCAAATGCATTTTTCAGAAGTACTCCGTGTTCTTAGTTTTTTGACAGCAAGTGGCGCAGTGTTAGAGCAAGACGATGGGTGATCAAGAACTCGCTGGTTCGAACCCTGTTAACTCCTCGCCAAGTGTCGAGGTGTCCTTGAGCAAAACACAGTGTTCAGGTGTCTCCTTGCATGGCTGACATTGCCATCGGTGTATGAATGTTTGTGTGATTTGGTGAATGTGAAGCAAAAAATGTAAAGAGCTTCAGATAGAAGCGCTATAAAAATTCAGTCCATTTACATTTCTATAATTATATCATATTGACCGAAAATAACAAATATATTGTGATATAAATTTTGGCCATATCGTCCAGCCCTAGTACCCACCAAACTATTTCAGTACTACCGAGTACCGATTGAGGTAAAATCAGTCAATACCAAATTTCAGTACCAGAGAGCGCAAGAATAGAGAGAAACAGATGGGAGCGAGATGCGAGTCATCCTTCCATCACCCCATCATCCAAGATGACTCCTGGATGATGGGGTGAGAGTCTTCACTACAGGAGATGATGACATGACGGTGTTATCAAAGGTCATGGGTCCACCAGAGGGACAGGCCTTCACGGAGAGGTAGTGTAAATTACAGACTTGTACCTCAGGAGACGTAACCATTACTGACTTTTTTAAATTAGATATTACATGTAATGGATACACCCCTCTGCAATATATTGTGGATCACTTTGCCATCACTTTAATATGATTTTGAGAGACAGTATAGCCAAAAGGACAGGTTTTCATGAAGTGAGATTGTGACCTGGATTGTATTATTGTATGTAAATCCTTAAATAAAATTAGTTGTCAGTCATGCCCCAATTAGTGCATACCTTCTAACCACTGAATTCCAATGTCTTATTTTGCAATTTAACAAAGTGCCATGGTCATTTTAAAGCCAACAAACTGTACCAATCTAACACTATCCTACAATTATACTATTTAGGCAATTAGAAGTAAACTATATACCTAACACATGTAAAACATGTGTACATGAGCGTGTGTGTGTGGGAGGGGGGTGTTGGATAAAACCTGTACATGTATAGTTATGCTATACCACTTCTTATGCACTCCAGTTGATTATTTCTTGCTAATTAAATATAATCACTACTGCCACATAACTCATACTTGCTTGGCATTGCTTGCCTGCTTATGAATACCCATCATATGTGGGCGGTACTGGTGTTAACAGCTTTCAAAAAAGGCTGTTTAACTGAATTATCTTGTAACTAGTTAGCTCATAGGCTGAATGTTGAAAAGGTCGTTAGGTAGCTCTTAATAATTAGTGTGTTAACTCTGTTAACATTGACCCAATGAGAAAGCTTTATTTATCTTGTTGCTAGCGCTTTTGGCACCATAAAAGCGCTGGTTAATGTTATTCATCCATCCATCGTCATCCGCTTATCCGGAGTCGGGTCACGGGGGCAGCAGCTTCAGCAGGGGATCCCAAACCTCCCTTTCCCGAGCCACATTGGAAAGCCCTGACTAGGGGATCCAGAGGCGTTCCCAGACCAGTGTGGAGATATAATCTCTCCACCTGGTCCTGGGTCTTCCTCGAGGCCTCCTCCCAGCTGGACGTGCCTGGAACACCTCC
>JAODLL010018857.1:0-26656 GCA_026546735.1 Forbesichthys agassizii | reverse complement strand
GTGAGGGCGTGAGGCACTGGGGATGTGGTCCGTCCCCCCGGTCGTCCTACCCCGGCGAGACCAGCGAAACGTTACAAATTGTATCAACTCACCAAGAACATTCAAGAATGTAGTTCTAATGAGCACTAATGAGTCTGTCCTAATTTTTACAACTGCAACGTAAAAATGTTGTTGATAACAAGATAACGTGAAAATACTATATTAAACAAATTTAGCAAAGATAAAAAATTACATTATGTCCATTACAGTATATAGTTACTTGATGGCCAAAGGTAAAATGCATTTTGGGGGGTATTGTTGAGTTTTTGGAGTAAGTTATAAAGCACTAGGTCAATATGACCCAGAAGAGTGGCAATGGGGTGGTTCAGAATAGGCCACAACCTCGTCAGAACAACTGCCAACAAATGTGTCAAAATAAATAATCGGAATATTGTTCTGAAGTATTGTTTCTTTTATTGTTTCTTTTTTTTCTTTTCACTCCATCGCTAGACAGTATTGACAGTCCCCTCACTTGACTCTGTGTCACTGAAACATTTTTCTCTGAACAGGACGTGGGTCTGACAACTAGCCCTCTACTGCTGTGCAGCCATTTCATTAAACCTCACATACCTTAGGCGTCCTGAAATTAAATGTATTATTATTATTATTATTATTATTATTATTATTATGATGTAGGGTAACAGCTGAGTATAGTATTTGACAGGTAGGCCATCAGATCACCAGGGGAGATATACTGAATGCATTTAGAGTCTTACCATTACTATTATTGCTCTAGGCTGGCTGAAGCTTGGTATACACTGTCATATTTGGCTGTACCACACCAAAGATGACCATTTGTCATGCCTCCAAAACAGTGGTAATACGTGCACAGAGAGAGCAGTTGTCACAGTCCTGCACCCAAAGATAACCTGGGGCAAAATTATGACTGCTGCTAGGACCATATAGCAACATGCAGCATGAAATGATGCACCTATCACCACCCAAAATCGAAGTCAAACAGGCTCCATGTGTCCAGGTTCATGGCAGTATCCTCCTCTATAAAATGTAGCTGGACTGTTCTCAATGTAAATTGAAGCGTTCAACAAACAATTCCAAGGCATGCCTGTGATCACTATATTATAATGTATATCATATAATGAAATTATCCTGTTGTTAGGATTAGCTCTTATAACGTTTAACCCTCATGTTGTTGTGTTGTGTACATTTATACATACTTACGTGCATACAGTTCATACCTGTTTAATAGCTCCACGTTACAGTGTGGCTTGCCAAAAGCGTGTGATTGTTGACATCTGTGAATACTGTCTGGTGTGGATGTGAACAACTGTCATTGTAAACGACTACCAACATAGAAAGCTATCAATTATAGCCAGACAATATGTTCTCTGCTGCTGCTGCTGTTGCTGAACAGGGCATTTGGTGCCTGTAATGCTGTGCAGCCCAGTTTTATAAAACACGTCTCCTTATGTAGGGTAACGACTAAGTATACATACACATACATACAGCCCACAACCTGGTTACCTACATGTATTCAGAGTAGGGCCACTTCACCGTAGTCTAAAAAATGTATAGTGTGGGAATACAGACACCATACTGTATAAGTAGCATTTTGTTAATTTAATTAACAAAATTAATTAAGTAGCATTTTGTCTACTATTACGATTTTATAACTCATAGAATCTCAATGACATCACCAACTTTTCAAACAGCTGGTAATGTAGTTTTTGCACTATGTGGGTGATACTTTAGAGACCAAAACAACCCCTTACAAACAAAATGAAATGAATGTGTTGTTTATGTAAACCTTCTCCACTCCAACCAGCCATCTGTTCGCTGTAGTCTAATTGACCAGTCGTATTAGGGGCTTACAGGACATTGTAAAATACATTGTAGTGACTTTCACACACAAGGATTCCTGCAACCAGACAAAAAGGTCAGGCTGAGTCAGGCTGCTGCAGTCATTTATCACTCCACTCTTGCACATGCTGGACTGGACGTAACATCTGCCAAGAAAATGCTGGGTGTCATACACTCTTCACTCAACACTGCTTACAACCCACCTATACCCCAGAGACACAACTAACACAACCCCTGATATAAAAGATGCTGACTTTAGCTGGTATATACTGCAGTGTAGACATTATCCAATGTGTTCATTCCGTTCCTGGAGATCTGTCAATTTGTCCATACATGTAAGTGCTTAACAATTACAACTACTTAGATTTTTCAGTTAAAAAAAATACTAGAACAAAAAGTGCCTATTAAAAACGTTTTTAATGTGATGATTGCACACAGATGATATTTACTGACTGATGAAGCTAAACCAAAACTAAACTCTTCAACTACCACAACTGCCTTTCTTCTTCACAGTTCTCAGCTATAGTGCCACCTGGTGTACATTATAAGTAATGTTTCCTGATGTCAATTAAAAAAGTCTTGTTCTAATTTTAGAACATCTCACGTGTGTCAGTATTAACGCATTTTCTATTATGCAAAAACACCTGAGAACAGTCTATACATCCCTAGAGGCGTACAGCCATGTTGTTGCTGAGACACACAGCTTGTAGTAAATGGTGTGTGTCTTAACCGTTAAACCCTGTCCTGCATGGGAAATATGCCAGGGTGGGTCTCACAACATTAACCATGTTTATCAGCAGCCATGTAGAAAATACATGGGCACCCAAGTAAGCGACTTGGACTTAGATTTCTTACAAATGGATTTCAGAGTCGACATACATGTGTTGGGGAATTCAATGTATATACAGTAATGCATTACATTTGTTTGAATGACTGAATGCCCTGCATTAGGGCTCAACACACTCTTTTAAAAAGACAAAACCGATGGGCCTGTAAATGAAGAATAATATATATCCAAGAATGTTGGGGAAAAAAACTAAAGATGAGTGACAATGTTGAGCTTCCTGAGACACCTGAGCTACTGCAGTGTAGTGAGTGGCCCTAATATGTCGACACAGGACCATTACCAATTACACTAGACTTAATAATTTGCTCCTCCCTGTTGTACGCTTTTATCCTTGCTAAAATATTGCCTTCACTGAGATTATAGTCTGGAAAACCTGCTAGCATTCATTCACAGTCAAAATTAACCAGAGGTCTACGCCCAGTAGGAGGAAAGGACTGCCAACAAAGGAGGCAATGCCTGTGAAGTATCACTTTGAGTTTGGTGACGCCAAGCTAGTTAAGTTAAGTTAAGCTTGTATCTTGTACAGGCTAGCTTTTTGTCTAATATCTTCAGCATTAATAAAGTACATCCCTTGATAAATCCATCATCATTCACATCTATATTTGTATCTCGAGATGTATTGTGTGAGTGCATTTGATGATATACTTGGAATCATGCAGTGTGTATGACATGATTATGTTGATGCTGCTGTTCTTGCAGCTCAGACAACCGATGATTTAAATCCAACTTCCTGTGATCGTTGTCTGTGTGACACTAACAATTTTTCAAAATAGCATGTGGAAATGTAGGAATTGCATGTCTAAAAACAACTGTAACTGTGATGATGCCCTTTCATTTCAATCGATATTTATTTATTTATCTAATAATTTAATTTAAACAGTTAAATGGTGATCAAGGCCCTGCCACAATCGCACAAAGTAACATGGTCCAGATGGGCCAACCCAAGGTGTCCTGTGTTGACTGGCAGAAGGGAACAGCGGGTCTAGAGGACACTGTGCCTCAGTGTGTATACATCTATGTACGTATGCACAGAAGGCCTGGACACATGCAGCTACTGCTCACCCAGGTGAGCCCACATGGAGGCCGGGACATCTGGCCACCTGTCCTGCTGCAGCAGGCTGACAGGAGAAGGGAGAGAGGTGAGGCAGAGGGGAGGAGGTGTAACACAATGTAACAACCACACACACAAAGAAAGAAATATAGAGTCAAATGGCATGTATATACAAATTAACTTAAAATCATACTGCATTTGGAAGTGAAGGGACATTTGAACCTCCTAAACCATGTTCAATGGTTTTTACCTCGCCAAAAACATGCCTTTGAATGTTGGTTTGGTTTCTGCCATTCTGATACTCTTAGAAAGCTAATTTTGGTATTAAAATATAGATAACTCCTAAGAGATTTCAATTCAGTTTAAATACCCCATGTGGATTACACTGCTCTTTAGTAAATAAAGCTAACAAACAGCATAAATAAAAAATAATAATTTTCGCCTGACATAATGATATTTATATAATTGAATACTTTATTGTAGTTATGCATCTAAACCCCTTTTAGACTATAGAACTACAATAAAATAATCTGATGAGTATATGTTTCAAGGATTAGGCCATTGTGAGTGAATGATATTTATGTGTTTTATTATAGAAAGTCATAATATGTTAAATGTGTGTGCTAGTTATAAATCAGATATAACTCCAGAAATATACATATATGCTTATACATGCTATTATTTAATTAATATATGTATTAATCTACATTCGAAGCCAAAAGTGTTCATTCTGTTTTATTGAGATTCCATCCGGAGCGCGTTCAGACGCAACTCCAAGAATCTAATGGATGCTCGATTTCTCAAGCTGTGAATGTCCAAGTTTGACAAATGACCCCTTATTTTGAACATTTAAATCTGAAGAAGAAGGGGAATGTAGTTTTAGATGCAGTGTAGTCTTTTGCAGACTGCATGCCTCACTTTCAGATGCCAATGGCATCTCATAGAACTACATCTCCCACAGATATAATGCCGTCCAAAGCAAAATAATTTTCACAAGATGGACAAAACAGAATTACGTTCTGAGAATATTTTTATTACCTTCTTCATCCGAGCTTCACCGCAGGCGGTGTCGCACCCCCCAATTCCGATTTGTTAAAATAATTGTGTGGTTGCTATTAAACACGTCTGGATTGCTATTATTATCGCCTAGACTCTCAGCTATCAATATAATATAACAATCATTGCCCAGTTTAAACCACATTTCAAAATGGAAACTGATAAAAGCCCATATCGCAAATTGCGTGTGCAAATATCACATTGTGCACGTCGACACGCAGGTACATAGTGATCTTTATCATGTCACGTAATATAAACATATTATACACCGTCCGATAGATGACACTTGCATTAGTCTAACTATAGTATGTTTCCAAATATTGTTTTCAAAGACTGAAACAGCTTATAAAGTTTGCCGATACTAATTTTGTTGTTTTAAATTAGAAACAACACACTTCGTCTTACCTTTCTTGCGTTTCTTGAGAAAGTTTGCTTTGGTTTGACCCAAAACCACTTAAAAATAATATTCCGTTTAACCTCTGTTAAATATTAATTTGGATCAAATTAAGTGAAAATGTTACAATTTACACTCTTTTGCAGTATACTTACTCTAAAGGCGGTAACTAATTAGTTATTTCTAAAAGTTTAAAGGATCATTGTCAGTAAAACATACTCAAATGCATCAGTGAAAGCACTGTGTGTTTGCTGCTGTATGTATGCTGCACAGAGGGCCCTGTCAGCCCAGCAGGAGTCCAAGGTGACTATTTGCATTGTGTCACATAAGCAGCATCAGGCCAACATGCTTGGCCCAGTCTGCAGCTGACATTGAAGTCAGGGGGAAGGTCAAAGATGATTCAGCAGTTTACTCACAAACATGAAAAAGTGCAAGGACAAATATTAGCCATTTCTTAATCTTAGAGGTTAATTGTTTTCTTAACTACTTTGAGGGTCTGAAGCCATTTACTGTTACAAGTTACTGAAGCAACTGATCAAATATTACCCTAATTTATAATAATATAATCAAGAGAGAGCGAGATTAAAGATATATCTATGTAATATGAAGCTCCTTGTATGTAGTGTTTGTGAGAAAGGTAAAATATAAAAAATAAAGAAGACACCAGCTCATTGCAATAGAGATATATGACTTTATTTAGAACAGAAGATAAACAATCATATAGCTACAGTTATGCTACTCTATGAAACACATCCCCTTCAAATCCCTCCATTTAGATTGAACAGTTCAACACTTCAAGCAAATAGCCATAGAGGTGGAGCCATGGCTCAAGGAGGTGGGGTTACTTGTCTAGGGGCAGGGCTACAGAGTACAGTTGGCCTCCGGAAAGAGACGACATTTAGCTACTGTCAGGTAGGTCTCCACCTGGGTACAAAGCAATAATCACAATGAAATGTATAGATATTACAATTTGTATTTTCTTTCTTTTAGGAAACTAAAAGCAAACAAGAGGAAAAATACAATAATGATAATGATAATAATTATAATAATGAGATCCCCACCTTGTGCATGTCTTTCTTGAAACAGGACAGAAGCTTGTAGCTTCTACGTTGGTAATCCTGTTCTCCTCCGAGACTGTGATAAAATGACCCAGGAGAAATGTGGCTGCTGTCCAACTCCGGTAAAGTCTCTCCAGCTTCCTGGGTCACCTGTAAACATACCACATGGATGGATGGATGGATGGATGGATGGATGGATGGATGAATGGGTGGGTGGGTGGATGGATGGATGGGTGTATAGATACAATGGATGGGTGGATGGATCGGTGGGTGGGTCTAAGAATGGGTGGGTGGGTGGGTGGATGGATTGATATATTGATGGATTGGTTGGTGGGTTGGTCTATGGGTGGGTGGGTGGATGGATAGTTGGATGGGCGGGTGGATGGATGGATGGATGAATTGATGGATGGATTGGTGGGTTGGTCTATGGGTGGGTGGGTGGATGGATAGGTGAGTCTATGGGTGGGTGGGTGGATGGATGGATAGATGGATGGATGGATGTGGATGGATGGATGGATGGATAGATAGATGGATGGGTGGGTGATCATGTTAATACCGCAATCAGCAGCTCAATTCCTGTCTTCAGTTCAGTGATTTTTGGGGTGATCTGATTTCTAAGGGCGGGTCCGGCAGCCATAGCACGGTTGGGGAATTCCCAAAACTCGATCAGACGATAGCAGATCGTCAGCAGTTTCATGACCTGGACGCGACAAAACAACAAGACAAGCTGCTTCAAAGAGACTAGACCCGAGTAATAGGACAACAGATGGCATCCAGTCTTTAACAGAAAATAATCAGACAATAGAGAAAAGCAGGAAAGAAATCATATAAAAAAACATGGACACCAGTTTCAACACCTAGGTTATATTAAATGTTTATGCAGTAGATGATCCTCATCCCTATAGTTCAGAAAAGTAAAGATGTGTATTTACAGAACTGAGTTGCGTTGCATGCTTATCGATGGGGCTGATGATGTCATCCGAGTTACAAAAATCCTGCATTTTATTCATCTGCCGTTGTTCCTCGATCTGGAGGGAGCTTTGCTACAAACACAGACCGTACACAGACACAGATAAAACATAATCTTACAAATGATAGTGTAAGATTTTGTTTGTGTAATTGTGTGTATGTTTGTGTGCGTGCGTGCATGCGTGTGTGTTACTCACAAAGTCGTTGAATATCCTCTCGGCCAGTAGATGAAGGTTTGTGACTCTGTTCACCGCGATGGAGAAGAGGCGTTTGCTGTCGGCCAGAGACTGACCGCTACAACCGCACAGCACACTGACGACAAGCACTGACAGCAATACACACCCTGCACCCAGACACACACACTAATGTTACACCAGAAATAGGTACACATTGTGCATCTGAAGTGCACGACACACGCATACACTGAAGCCAACATATACGAATAGACACTGTACACGCACACACACACACCATACACACTAGACACACACGACCACGCCATACATACACACAGGCCAAGAAACCAACGCTACACACACATATGCACACACACACAATAGGCACACACATTTTTCTGAGTGCCCCCACATTATACTGTGTTGATGAGGGATCAACGACCCTTGACCCCTGTGTTACCTCTATCCATGGCTGGTGGATGTTCTAAAGTCAGAGTTGATTGCTACAGATGCTGTCCTATGTGTTGTCTATGATTGGAGTGTCTCATTGATACCAGCTCTCAGTTTTATAGCACAAAATATAATGATTAAATTCATCGCCATATAAATGTGGCATACGTGGCAAAACACAACACCTGATTTTGGTTGTTTTTGTGGCAATGTTGTGATCCATGAATACAAATGTGTTACTGATCTGTCGTGGATGGGTCATGCTCAATCTATTCATCTCTTCCCTGGTGTGGAAACTGTCCTAGATACACATGGAGTAGGCTGATATACACAGCAGGTTCATGAAGGATTCAGCACTTTTGACACTGAACCAAGCAGCAAAGTGACATGAGTCACAACAAACATTTAGCAGCCATTTTATGCCTCCAAAATGCTAAAACTAGAAACAAAACTAAATTCATCCATTGACAATCTGGTAAAGTGAAAAAGGCATTTAAATGTAATCAGAAATTTGAATATACAGTACAATTATCAAAATATAATCAAATATCCTGTACCATTAATTAACATCAACCTTATAAATGCATGTACATGAAGTTGCTACACAGATTCCTAATGCAGGTTTTTCTCCCATTTATATACAACATACTTTTACTCATGTTAGGACTTTAAAACAGTTTATCCATAATTTCATCTTCATGGATTTTTTATATTTAACTTTTTATTGTATGTATTATAATTAATGTGCTACTGTGCTTGTATTTTGTTAATTATCTTTTTACTAAAGAGTGTGCACTACAACCAAGCATTTAATTGTGTTATATGACATCTCAATGATTAACATCTCAATAATTAACTGTTGTGTGTAACCGGACAATATTTACGGTATAATTCAACTGAAATGAGGAGTTAAAGTTAGTCCCTTCCCCAACATACACAACAGGACATGCATACGTTGTCATGTTCTTCTTATGTGTCATATTTTTCATGTGTTCCCCAAAACAATATAATACTGAGTTTGTTATTGTTTCTCTTGCAATATGTATGTATGTAAATACAATAGTGACAAATGTCCTCAGTGTAAATTGACATGTTGAATTATGTGACTTGAATACAACTTAACATTGCTTTAATTTTTCTTTTCTTTTTCTTAGTTTTTTTTTCTTAGTGTTTTTCTTAGTTTTTATTTATTTATTAATTTTTGTTGCAATTTGACAAATTGAAAATGTAATAATGTTCCTGTTGCTTAATTTAGTTAATTTCCTTATTATAAAAGCTTTATTATTTGGTAGGTGTTAAGTCTCACAAATTGAGATAGAAAATATCTGGTTGATATTTATGTTTATAAATTCAGGTCATAATATTCACCATCCGGGTATCGCAGGAAGAGCAATGGATTATTGATACCTTACTGTACACTGTAACCACAGGTTCTAAACGTAGGTTGAAGTCAAGTTCACATCGTCATGTAATACCCAGATGGTCAATGTTAAAAGCAGAGTTTCTCTATGAATTTCTCTACCTGAATTTCTGAAGCTGAATTTGTATGGTTCATTCACTTAATTACTTGAATATTACAGAATAATAAAGATTGTATTTTTTACAACCAAATTCAGAAACAGACAAATGAATGCATCTTATATGCTGTTTCTATTTTGATTTTTTCAAGATTCAATCCAGAATTATGTTTTTCATGTAACTCAACAAGTGTCATGTTCAATGATTGGTTTTCATGGATATGTATTTATTTGCACACATTTTTAAAGTATAGTACAGTAATTCTTATACATAGGCCAATGCATTATGCATTGTAATATTGTGAAATATCAATATATATAGGAGCTTTTAAAATACTAAACTTAATTATAAAATATTACATTTCACACTACCAAAAAAGAAAAAAGTGTTCTGCCTGGTGCAATCTCATACCGAGGTACCATGGGACAAAATCAGGACATTTTGTGACTTCACTACAGTCTATTGAGGCCTGGACGCAAGGATGAATAAGCAACATATTTCCAGTCAGATGGTATAAGCCGCGTTAACAAATCATCAAATCATTCAGCCAAGGTCAGTGATTTTTAAACAAAAGCGTGTTTATAGCAGTGGCAGTAATGGCTGATTAACTAATTTTAGTAGAGTACTCTCATCCATACAAAATATGGGGCCGTATTCTAGATCGTTTGCCTAGCTGGTGTAGGCTGTATAGCCATACAGCTTCCCTCCCTCAATCTTTGAATAACTAAAAGAAGAACATACAATTATTTAAACACAAATAAAAATATATGTACATTATATTTTATAAAAGATTATACAGATAGATATACAATACATTTTCTTAAACATAGCCTACACAATTTGATCATATCGTGACTCCTGAAGCAATGAAGCATATCGCGAGCTATCTCTTTGACAGCCACATGGTCTTGTAATGAATATGCGCAATAGCGCCAGCAGAGGGCAGCACAGGGTTATAGAGTGTACGGAGAGCTAGCAAGAGAGAGAGACACTATAATGTATGTGTATCTGTCTGGGGACGTGGTGGATATGTCCTAGTCCAGCAGCTGCTGGGATATAAGAGAAGACATCCTCTGCTTATACTGAACTAAAATTAGAACTATCTCCTGCCCTCTCTCTCTGTGTGTGTATGTGTATGCATGCGCAATGCGCGTGTTTGTGATAGATGTGACATTTCTCTCTCAGGTCAACTGGGGATTAGATCACACATACACATCTAGATAAAATGATGGGGAGTGGGAGTTGAACTTCGAACTTTAATGTGAAATTATAGAGCAAGTGTCTCTCAAGTTCTTTACAGGCAGATAGCTCTATTAGTGTAGAATTCCGAACATAACACATTGTATGTGCCAAATATGTGGGAAAATATCTAATTGTCTGAACATATAGTAAAAAAAAAAAAATGTGGTTAGTATAATGTACAACCACTAAACACTGCATGGTCGTGTACAAAATGAACAGAAAATGTAAAACAGTTTGTTTGAGAAGGACTGCAGCACTCTAGCAACGGAACACCATGATTACAATTCTAGATGTCTTTCTAAATACTTTATTTTTAAAATACAGTTTGACAAATTATGTGAATATCTCCTCAAGTTCCGCTAGCTGTCCATTCTGTGTGCACGCTGAAAAATAACCAGGGCCCTGGCATTTACACAGCCCTGGCTCTGTAAATGTGAACAAACAAAGTGGTGGAGACCGCACCACACAACACTATCCCAGCCTTGGCAATGCATGTCCAATGTGGGGGCGGAGCTTTTGAGGGAGCACTGAAAGAAGAGGTGTATTTGTATTGATGTTGAGTATTTTTTTTCAGCATTGCTTAGTCTACCTTTTATTTCTAATACAACACACATCAAGTATAGGCCTACTATACATAGTTGTCATGTTAACCTGTATTAATTAAGAAACTTAAACATTAGTGTGCTGAACTACTTGAAAGCAGTATTTCATCAGTAGCTGTGTTAGCCTTTTAAACTTTAATAAATCACTGCTCAATTTAAAGGAGAACATACAAATACATCTGAGACACTAAAGCCATTAACTAAATGTGCCACAAAACCTCTTCCATTGAGAAAAAAAAGAAAGAAATATATCCCAACATACAAAATGTGTGAATATTCACAATAAAAAACAAAGACTGAACCAATAAATAAAGACTTCTAAAGCAAAAGATATGTGACAAATTATGTGTTTAGAGCTATGGTATCTTATTTTTCCCCAGCCTCTGTTTACACTGTTTTCTACTTGTTCAGAGCTGATTGTAAAATCAAGTGTACAAGAAAATAATCTCACCTAGATAATTGTTTTATAAACAAGTTTAACTGGTGCTATGATAACACAACATTATCATTTTGGTAACACAATTTGTTAAATGTACTACTCATTTATTACTCAATGGTTACACTGTATTGGTTTAATTATACCAATTACGTTTTTTTACACCAAAATGTTTTATAAATAGTTCATTTTATTTTGTTCCAAATTGTGTTCTAAATAAGAATAAAATATAATAATCATGTACCAGAATTTTACTGTTATTACTAACTGGTGCTAAATTAAATTCAGTACAATGTTTTAAATAATGTTATAACAAATCATTATATTTCATTATACAGTTCAGTATAGCTAATCTAATCTGACTCAATGTACATTGCTTTATTATGACATACCTTTCATTAAGACTACTTACTACATAGTAGTCTTGAAGTTCAGATAAATCTCTATGTAGAAAAAAAAGAGTAACGCTAAATGCTACATAGTCAATTTATCTTAATTGTCATTTCTGTTTAACAGAATCACCTTCTAGTAATGTTCTGTACCTCAGTGCATGCTGGCTACCACTATACTGTAGGAGCAACATCCCAGGGTTCACAGTAGTCATTGACATGTTTGACAAACAGAACTGGTCCTGTAATGGAAGACCCCTGGCCTTGAACCAGATATTTCTACAGTAGGTAGAGTACTCCTGTGGACAGTGGTCGGGACGCAAGCCATGTGCTCTGCATGTTGGACAGCTCTAAGGAAGTGGCTCTTAAAAAAGGGGGCCACTGACAAAGGTTAGCTCACACTCCCTAAGAGTGCAACCCTACAGAACCTTCCAGAGGCACAGCCGAGGTCAGACCATGGACTCCCTCAGGTCTTCATCTGGGAGCAACAAAAGGAAGGTGGGGGGGGAGTGGAGAAGCACTTCGTTCTGAAGCTTCACTCTGGTGTGTGAAGGGCACGGAGTGTTCGCAGTGCTGTGTGGTGTGTGTGTGTTGGTGGTGTGGTGCAGGAAGCCTTTTCTCCGGAGATGTCTCCGGTAAGCTCTCTGTATCACGGTCGCAGCCATTTCCTCCTGCTTTCTCCTCAGTGTTGTGCTGATTGGCTCATATGACACCTACACCCAAATCATTATTCATTATTAGTATTGCTATTATAAATAAAACCATCAAGACAGCGTATTAGTATGGAGCTTCCAAACTAAATATAAATAATAAAGAGTAGTATAGGAATTAATAAGGATCACAGTGGAAATTAATATCATACCTTAGATGGGTTGTTGGCCATGAATTTCTCCTCCATACTAGCTTTCAGAGAATCTATGCCTCCTGAATCACCCAAGACCTATTCAAGACAACATTACTTGTATCTTCACATACGATGTGATAAGATATCTTAAATTAAGTGCACATTTACTAAAATGAAGTCACTATATAAGCCATTTATATTAGAAACAAGTCCAACTAGATTTTAAATCTAAAAACAAAATGATCACACTAAGTTTTGCCAATAGGTTTTCTGAGGTGTCTTTAATTATTTATACATTACACTTCACTGTACTGTGAATTTGACTTTTGGCATCAATTTGTTATTGATAGCATAGCTGCAGCAATTAGCCGAGGGCGAGACTTAGTTTCAAAAAGGATGTTTTGTTAGCCAGTTGTAAATTCTGGAAGGCTCCGTTATCCAATCATATTTCCAATGCATTGGCCTCACTTCCTTCTAGATCAAATATCAAATGTATCCATGGGCTCTTAGCGTGTGTTTCTTCACACTATTGCCGTATTCAGAGATGTACAGTATACTGTAACCATATTAAGTGACTGAGTACCTCAGTAGTGAGTGCCAGTAGTATGTCCAGACAGTGGATCTTGTCTCCAGGGACCAGAGGCAGATCCATATGAATTAGTTTGATGGTGTTGGGTTTAGGAATCTTCAGAGGATCCGCCAGAGTGTCGCAGAAGTCTGACAGCATGCTTCAAAACAGAATAAAGATGTCACTGAATTTCTGCTAAATGTGACTAGTGGAACATTTCTCTTCAACCAGATATGACCCTGTAAGTGCACTTGTTGAAGGACAGCCACTGATCAAAGTACATTTCACAAGACACAAAATCCAACCATTTCTATTATAGTGTTAAAATAAAGAATAAATAAATATATAAAGCCAAGTATAAATATTGTTATTATCTGTAAAGGTCTTGCCTGTATGATATGAACTGTGAGGCGTCTGGATCAAACTTCTCCCAGGTTTCATAGAACATCTCAAAGTCATCTTCACACAGTGGATCGGCGCTCTCCTCCGTGGCCACGTTGAAGTTCTCCAGGATGATGGCTATGTACATGTTGACCACCACCAGAAAAGACATGATGATGTAACTACAGAAGAAGACTATGCCCACCCCGGGGCTCCCACAGTTACCCCTGACCTCTGAGCCCGGGTTCTCCACATATGGGTCACAGTCGGGTGGCCCGCTGTTTAAAATGGGGTTGAGGAGGCCGTCCCATCCGGCAGAGGTGGTGATCATGAACAAGCAGATGATGCTGTTTCCAAACGTCTCAAAATTGAACATGTCGTCGATCATGCCTTCCTTCTTCACATAGGCAAAGTTGGACATGCCGAAGATGGAGAAAATAAACATGATGAGGAAGAGAAGGAGGCCGATGTTGAAAAGGGCAGGAAGTGACATCATCAAAGCAAACAGCAGCGTTCGGATGCCCTTGGCCCCGCGGATGAGGCGGAGAACGCGTCCAATACGAGCCAGTCGGATCACACGGAACAGAGTGGGCGAGACAAAATATTTCTCTATGATGTCGGCGAGAACTAGGCCTGCAGAGAGGGAAATAACAACTGCAATGACAACAGCATTGCTAATAATGAATGATAAGACAATCCTATAGAACACCCACCAACAACGGACAAGATGACCACGATGAAGTCAAAAATGTTCCACCCCACAGCAAAGAAGTGCTGTCTCAGAGCAATGAGCTTTAGACTGCACTCGCTAGTGAAAACTACGATGAAGATGAAGTTGACCCAGTAAAGAATGAACTCCTTCTCCTCGCTCTGCTCATCTGTTTCCACCATCATGGTGATCATGTTGAGGCAGATCAGCACCATGATGAAGATGTCAAAGAACTGTGTGGTCACCAGGTCAAACACAAGGCCCTGGAACCTATTCTGTTGACAGAAAAACACATTGAGATCACAAACCTAGACATCAGTCTAGCCCAAGTCCAAAAATAACCTAAAAATTACTTCTACACAAAGACAAATAAATCTGTTAACTTAGCAGCTCAGTCTCATGAGATCAACGTCAAAGGGTGACGCTTACGCAAAAGGGTTATAGGTCAAAATAAGACGAATAAAAATTTTGTAAAATGTTGGATGATTTTCTTGCTAAAACTGTCGTCTGTTCTAGGTAGATTTAATTGTAAACTGAAACGTTAAACGGGCATTTTCCCAATGTACTCGCACTTGCTACTGGGTTGGTAGGTGTAGCGGTGTCATCGAGATTTTGAAAAATTGCCTAATACAGGAGCAGGCACTATTGCGATCGGGATAGTCCAAATGGGGCCCAGGGGTCCGAAATGGGTGGTCTCTGTAATGACTCACAACGGTCAAAGGGGGGCTCCACCAGCTACCACCAGTTCACCCAAGCCTGCTCTACAAGAAATCTGAACCAATTTAGCTGTCAGATTTGAGGAGTGGGAGAGACCTGTGAAATACCCGTTACCCAATCTGGAAGACTTCAATTGAAAATTTGCCCAAATGGAATGGCATTTCATTCAACTTCCATCTGTCCGAGTTTTGCAAGGGTCCCGACGACAGGGTGAGGTCAGATAGAGTAGAGGTGCGCAGGGGAAGGGAAAAAGACCCCTGTCCGTCAGTTACAACTTGGCAGTCACTAGCAGGTCTTATATCTGAAGTCACATGGTTCTGTGACATTCGTAGGCGGAGCTGTGCCCAAAAGACTATTTGCCCAAATAAGGGTCTTTAAGACAATTCAGTGCCATTGGAAATAGGTAACCCTAGATTTTTTTAATGTTTAAGCATTTTTTAGACAGGGTTTTCAAATCAACACAACATGTTCATCCCCACGCCCCGATAAGACCACAGAATTTTCACGGTCATAGAGTATTCCCAAAAAAATATGGCTCCCAGGGGCCCCTGAAAGGTGACAAGGGCCTAAAATTTTAATGGGTTGCTTGGCTTGATGCCCTGTAGCTGCTCAGTTCATTTGGCGACGTTTGCAACTTTCAATCCCTGAGAAAAACCTTTGCCCAATTGAGGTGCTTTTACATTGACCGAAATAACAAACAGTTAGGGTTAAGGTTGAACCTCCAAAATCTGATGCAACGGCTCTCTAGGTGGTCCACAAAGGAACATTTTGGAAAAAAGCCTTACATTTCAAATGGGTCTCAGGTACCTGTGACCTGAAAATTAAGAGAAATTTAAGAGAGCCGTGCTTCAGGGGGTGCGTACGGGGGGGCCTGAGAACCGGCTCACCGATTTTGGGGCCTCTTCGCTGTTCGGGGGACCCGGGAGGCCCCTTCCCAAACAAAGTCTGTTATAATAAGGTGCTATTTGAATTGGGAATGGATTGCCCGATTGAAATGCTTTTACATTGTCCCCGCCAACGTTTCGGTGGTCTTCCTGAAGCTGTGGGGGACACTGATATGTAACAATGCATACGTCTCGACGTCCTGTTTCAGAAGAGTGTCGTCTCAAACTTCTGACTTGCCCACTGGGGAAAAAACCCGGAGCAGAGCACTCGAAGAAGCAGTCGGCACGTCTCTCCTCAGGGTTTTTCCAGTGACCGCCCTGAACGCGCGGTCACGGGATGTGACCCGTTGCCATATGCAAGAATGTGGGTGCACTGTGAGAACTGACAGAACTGAAAAAACACGAATTTGGCAACCCTAGATTATTTTCTAGGCCTGTTAAATGGGTTGCTTTTTTGGTAGGGTCTCCAAATTACCACCAAATGTTTATCCCCACGTCACCATGTAACCACATGCATTTGCACATTCCCAGAGTTTTCCTGGGGCCAGGCAAGTGAACCTGAATTGGTTTACTCAAATGTATTTGTGCTCTTATGGTCAAGAATATTGCCCAATTCAGGTGCATCAGCCCAATGATGTGGACCTGAGATTGGCAAAATAATATTTGTTAATATCTCAGAACATGAATAAGATTGTATGCTGAAATTCAGGATTTAGCACCTATCCTTCACTGTCTATGGCATATGTTTGGAGCAGATCGCTCAAAGTTGTGTATTGACAAAAATGTGTCAATACACTTGAGGCAAAAAATGCATTTTGTCCAATCTTCACCAAACGTGCACTAGTTATTGGCAATGACTAGGAGGTCCATTTATTAAAGTTACATTGTCCTTTGAAGTTTCTAGCCTGAGAATAACAGAATTTTATCAGCCCAATGAAGTGGACCTGAATTGGGCTACCCATTTTAGGTCCCCTCCATTAGTCCAGTGCACCTGAATTTGGCAAAGCAATGTCCTTCAATATCATATATTCAGGATTTTGCACATTTTCTTGACTGCCTATTGATGTGTATTTCAAGCAGATCGCAGAAAGATTTCTATTTTACATAGTTCAATCTTCACCAAACATGCCATAGTTGTTGACAATGACTAGGAGGTCCCATGCTGAAGTTACACGCTTCTGGGACATTCCTAGCCTGAGATGCCCCCCCCCCCCACTCTCCTGCATCGTCTGCGTTCTGACTAATTTATAATACGTCCAAATGTGACGAATATATATTTACATCAACTACAAAATCTTACTTTTGACCAATTCATAATGCGTCAGAATATAGACAAATATTTCAATACATCATAAACCACAGAATTTCGTTGCCATTTAAATGATAATATAAGAGTTATGAAAAACATCTGCATTCTGACGACTGTATAATTCATCTAAATATTGATGAATATTTCAGTCACCATTGACAGAATTTTGTCACCATTGAAAAAAATCATCAAAATATTAATTAAAAATGTAATTGTGTTATTTATGTTACATTATTAGACGTTTACATACTTTGCACAAACGTCCATAATTGACGACAATCAATGAGACCATGTTGAATTTAGACAAAATAATAAGACAAATCTATCTAAACCGAAAGAACCCCAGAAAGTAAGAATAGCTGAAATATGGTATATGACACATACAGTCGGGACAAAATTAAAAGATCACTATATTCTTTAAAATTTTATATTATAATGTAATATATCAGAGAAACTTCTGCAGCGGTCTTGTAATGTTTTCCGCGGTTTAATGTGTATGCAGTCAGTTGCTGTAGTGGCACTACAAAACCCAAAAGTGAGCTGTGTAGCATCATACAAAACATGCCTACTAACAGTGGTGTGAATGAATATACGCTGTTGAGGACTGCGGACAGCATGTTGTTGATGGCTAAGTGAAATACTAGAGCTATCACAAATCTCTCACTGGAACATATCAGTATCCGAAAAAAACTTTCAAGACTCTGGACTCCGATATGTTGCAGCAGGATAGCATCGGGGTGCTTAGCCTTGCTTTCTAACGAGTCAGCGGCAGAGACCCAATAAACTATCTTGGTAAAATGTGTCGGCGGGATCATTTATCTTTTGGCTCAATCAGTAATGAGTGATATTAGAGTAGACTAGCCACAGTGTCTGCCTAATGTAAAGTCATATGTAGTAGCGGTCTGAAGTTATGCATCTATGCTGCTTATGTTACCTATTTCAAAACACTGACTCAGCAAGTGTCAATAACAAATGTGGTTTGATATATGAATTAGGGTCAACATTAGTAGAATCAGAATTAGCGTGTGTAACAGAATCAGGTAAATTGGCTGCCTCGAAGCGTAGCAGTTCACTCACAAGCGGTCGTGGAATAGGTTTCTGTGGCTTCTTGGAGCCCAGTTTTTTCATTGCATTGTAGTATTTCTTCTGTTCCTCTGTCATGAAGATGTCTTTGCCTCCCAGGTAGAATGACAACAACATACAGTCACTTGAGATATTCGCTACATTAGCCAGGCTACACATTTCACCTTGCACAGTAAGTGAGTAAACAACAAACAACCTTTTTCTAGCACCAATAATGTCACTAAGAGAAGACACTTATCTTGGATTTCTGCTGATTAAAGTTATCAATGATGACTCCAATGAAGAGGTTGAGAGTAAAGAAAGAGCCAAATATGATGAAGATGACAAAGTAGATATACATATAGAGGTTGGCTTCATACTCGGGCTGCTGTTCAATCTGCACAAACAAATATACTGTATACATTACCACACCACATCACTGCAGAAGATCTTGAATTGATATTGAATGTAATATTTTCTATAAAAATGCCAGATAGTAACTGACGTTTGTTGAATCCACAGCTCCATACATGATATCCATCCAGCCTTTGAATGTGGCCTGGGGACACAAATTACACAACACACAACACCAATTAACTTCCATCAATCATTTCTCAAGAATGCCATAATAGGCTACAGGTGTACGTGTGTGTGTACCTACCACCTGCAGGAGAGCAAGGTAGCCCATGCCTACACTGTCAAAGGTGACCTTGGCGTTTCTCCAGCGGACTTCCAAGTGGTCTTGTGACAGCAGGAGACATTCAGTCTTGTTGTGCACCTCGTCGGGGAGGAACATGTCCGAGGCGGTGGAGTTGTAGCAGTGGTAGAACTTTCCAGCAAACAGATTGACTCCCATTATGCTGAAGATCAGCCAGAATATCAAACACACCAGAAGGACGTTGAAGATGGAGGGGATGGCTCCGACCAGAGCATTGACCACCACCTGTGAGAGAGAGAGCAAGAGAGAGAGAGAGAGAGAGAATGAGCACACACACACACACACACACACACACTCAAACAAAGGAGTGGTTTGGAGAATATTTGCTACTGATGTACAAACAATGATATTACATTATTACTGTCCAGATTGTTAGATATATAATTGATGATGTTTTGTTTGATTCTTTTACAACATTGTAACTTGAACTTTCCAATAGAGTCTAACTGCAGGGTGCACTCTCAGGCAGACATGCCCTGTCAGGCATCTGACAAATAAAATAAAACATAGTGTTGGTGACATGGAAACGGATGTAAGCATTCTCTCTATCAGTGTACCAGCTAGCAAGCCCTGCTATTATAATATAGAATATTTCGTTATAAACGAAAAACATTTATTTTTATGAATAACGGCAATATTATGCTTTGGAAACACTGTGTATCGATCGAAAAAGTATTGATAATAGATTTTAGCTGTGTACAATTGCTGTAGTGAAACGATTGAAACTAATGAAGAGAGTATAATTAAATTGAATCGATCGAGAGAGAGAGAGAGAGAGAGAGAGAGAGAGAGAGAGAGAGAGAGAGAGAGAGAGAGATAGCATTGTGACAGAAATGTGATCCAAACAAATAGTGATATGACGCCACATGTCTGTCCGCTGCCTGTCTTACCCTCATGCCTTCAAAGCGAGACAGGGCCCTCAGAGGTCTCAGCGCTCTCAAGGTCCGCAACGACTTGATGGCTCCCAGCTCAGAGTATCCCAGAATGTTAGCTGTCAACGACACTAGAGACACCTGCGAATGAAACACCACCTTCCATTGTTCCTCAAAAAAGCACTTCTGACGTTTCTGCAAAGCTGATCAGCTTCCCCACTGGTCAAATTTATTCTTAAGTATGTTGACATTAAACATCTAATTGTTGTCATTTGAATATATACAATTTTCCTAAAAACATTTAAATATATTTGATATGGCGTTGTGTTGATTAAAGGGACCTATATGCCTTTCTGCCACTAGATGTCATACTAAGCACACCAGGGTATCAGACCAAAACAATTCTTTGTAGGCCACACACACACGCACACAAAATACACAAATGCACTAACATGGCCAGCCCGGCTATGAAAATAAATAACAGAGGAGCTCAGATCACAACACAATTATTACTATTTATTACATTATTTTATTTATTTACAATTGATGAAGGGTATATTCTGCTAAAGGACATAATCTGTATGTTGTTGTATTTCTCTGTTAAACTGAACATTTATGAGCACATACATTTCCCTTGTGGGATAATAAAGTTGACATTGATCTTGATCTTGAACAAACACACAGTGTGATGTCATGCTCTGCTCAGGACACCATACCTACTATATATTCACAATAGTTGTTACTGCAGCATTAACATTGATAATATCATAAAGAGCACCTTTAAGAACTCACATCTACGATGAGAAAGTCCAGCCAGCACCAAGCGTTGGTGAAGTAGGTCTTGAAGCCATAGGCGACCCACTTCAGTAACATCTCTATGATGAAGACAAAGGTAAACACTTGGTCTGCGTACTCCAGGACGGTCTTAATGACACGACGCTGCTCCAGGTAGATGTCCTCAAATGCCTGTTGGAAATCATCTGCTAAATAGTAGCTTTAAACAGGCTGGTTCAAGTCACATGGTTAGAACTAGTTTGAACACATACAGCTACTGAAACTATGAGTCTTCATAAATGATACAGTATATACATTGTATATTTTAACTGCAATATAGAAATAGGCTATATTTTTTAAGGTAAAAAATATAATTAGGCTAAAATGAACCACTATGCTTTATGCTGCAGCAAAAAATAGGAGACCACTGCACACTGTTTAAAATGTAATAGTATAAATACAGTATACTGTAACAAATATAACATAAATAAAAATATTATATACATATTATTCTAAAGAGACATACAGTACTACATTTAAATAAAAATAAAAATGTATGAATAGGTAAGTTCTGGAAACTGTTGCAGTGGTCTCTTAATTTATTTTAGCTGCTGTTTATGCCTAATAGCTCTAATGAATATGCTCTAGTTATTCACCTGTAAAGGTCATGCATACTTATGTTAGTAATGCACTCAAGCTGCCACTGGTAGCCATGTTAGTTGTCCACTCAGATGGTTAGTAGTCATAGCAACATGTTCTGCTCAGCGGGGCCAGCGGCACCATCAGGGTTTACCAGAGCTCCACTACTCATGAGGATCATGAAGATGATGAAGGTCTCAAAGTAGTTGTGCTCTACGATGGCGAAGCACGTTTTTCTAAAGATGAACCACAGCTTCCAGCGGCCCTGGGAGGTGTCCATGTCAAGGCATGGACAGCGCCTGTAGCACTCTAGAACACCCACATCCACCGTCAGTACAGTGTGTGTGTGTGTGTGTGCGTGTGTGTGTGTGTGTGTGCGTGTGTGTGTGTGTGTTCTAACCAGCACTACAGCAGTCTTCAGGAGTACTGCCATCATGCTCTTCATCTTCATCTTCCTCCACCTCAGGTAGCATCTCCACTGTGCTGCATACTGAAGACTGGTCATCACACTGGACATTAATCAATATTGATATTGATACACTGGCCAATAATCCATAATAATATTTAAACACTGGGCAACACTCTGGGCAATAATATAGACATACTATTCAATTAGCAATACAGAACATATATTTTATCATAACTGCTCATTATTAATACAAATCATCGATGATAGATATATAAATGATGTACAGTATACATGATAAATATACTGTACACATAATAATAGTTTAGTTACTTCATAGTTGATCATCTAATAGAATAATTAAATAGACCTCTGGCTCTTGCTTTGTTTTTTCAACTTGAGAGCCCCCTCCCTCCTCTTCCTCATTAGCATCATCTTCCTCTTCTTCTTCATCTGATTCTGCGGTTGCTATGGGCACCCGTAGAGCCAGGATGTTGCTGCTGTAGTTACTGTAGTGGAGGGCGCTGACCGCTGACCTGGGCAGGTCTGGGTTCAGGCAGGTCAAAGACAGGTACTCCTTCTCCTCCTCTTTTATTTCCTCCTCTGTTCTCCTCCACTCCTCCTCAATCCTCTCTCCTTCTCTCCTCTCCTCGTCATCATCTGCAGATGCAGGAAGAAGTACATTGATATTGAGAGAAGAAGAATATACCTTGGGTGGTGTGGAGGCATATTAAGGTTTAGTGACCTAGGTCACATACCAGTTCTGTTATGTTATTCTGAAACATCACGATAATGTGTGTCCATGCATCAGGCATCAAGGATGTCTATGAGAATAACGTGTATGGCACGATATGTGGGAAGCAAGCATTGAAAAGCATAGCTCACAGAATGAAACTTGGAGCAGATCCATTTGAAGACCATGGCGTAATATATGTAACTCAATCAATAAACCTAATTCACTCAGTTCCCCTCTGAGTCCTTCTTGATCAGACAAAATATAGCACAGCAGTGGGAAACACCACATTCCGATTCATCTACCTCAAATGAGCCTAGTGTGATAGCACCCTTACAATGCTTTTTCCCCATAGTGTATTTTGGTTAAGGTTCAGGGCTGTTCTGTTTGTTAAACGCAACCTTGTGAAAGTGCGTTTGGTCAGCCACTCTTGACGTAAAATCAATCAGCTGAAACAATCGCCACTGGATGGAAAGGCTGTTAATTGAAGGAAATACTCTATATGACCTCAATCAAAAAAATGTATAGCTGCACTGCCAGAGAGTCTAGGTCTATCCAGAGTGTAAATGTAAACCAGTGAAGATCTGTGTTAATACCAGTCTGGGTCTGGCCTGGTTCACCGCGGTTCTTCTCCAGTATTCTGTGTATTTGGAGTAAAATCCAGGCCTTGGTCCAGTTCAGGAATCTGCTGATCCTATTAATAGCGATCTGGAGGTTGTTCTCAGATTCATCTTCAGGAGCGGAGAGGTTATCCCCACTGAACGAACTCAAAAGTAGGGCTAAAAACAAGTTCAAAACCTGTCAAATGTAGATCATTTTTATATTAATATTCACTAATAAATTCAGTGACTGTTTTGAAAATGCAACGCATCAGTAAGTTTGAGAGCTCATTATCAGTCTGGAACCTTTCAATGCACAGGTGTTTAACATGTACAATCGTTTTCCCACCATTGATGATAATGACTACATTTTGGTTTCCACCGGCGCTCTAGCTGATCTTAAACTCTGAGAGAAAGGTAGGAAGTCCAATTGCATGCAAGGAAGTTAGATTGTAATGTATTAGTGCCAACAAATACTTTTGAATCGAGGGGTTCCAGACTGACACTCGCACCAATGTGAAGCTTGCGAGATCAGAATAGGATAACAAGGCTAAACAGTAGGCAGTGTTGTTTGACCTTATTAGTCTCATTTGAAATGCAATTACATTAGTTACTGTATGTTGTTTGTAAGCTGTTCCATGTTATTTCGCCATCATTCCTACAGTAGATAAAAACCTCAGATAGCCGATCAAGGTATGGTACAATATGAGGCCCTAAAATAACATTGTGTAGAGCCAGACACTCACCACAAGGTTCCCAATCACCATGACCATCATAAAGACGATTAAGCACATGGCTTCACCCGCCACCTCCATGCAGTCCCACATGGTCTCAATCCACTCCCCACACAGCACTCGGAAGATGATGAGGAAGGAGTGGAAGAAGTCGGTCATGTGCCAACGAGGCAGCACACAGTCCTCTGCGATCTTGCACACGCAGTCCTTGTAGGACTTTCCAAACAGCTGCATGCCCACCACGGCGAAGATGAACACGATGATGGCCAGCACTAGTGTGAGGTTCCCCAGGGCACCAATTGAGTTCCCGATAATTTTGATCAGCATGTTGAGCGTGGGCCACGACTTAGCTAGCTTGAACACACGCATCTGTTAGGAAGGAAATGCACGCCATGCAGTTAGTGTGTATAGCTCTTACGTATGTGAAATATCATATTTGGTTTTCTTCACACTGACCAATCGGAAGGAACGCAGCACTGACAGGCCCTGGACATCAGCCAATCCCAGCTCAACAAGACTCATGGTGACTATGATACTGTCAAAGATATTCCAGCCCACCTGTAACCGTAGAAATGAGCATGACTAAGTGGCTGAGAGAGTGCGTCGGCAGATGAATGAGGTTACATGAACTGAACTCTGACCTGGAAGTAGTAGTAAGGGTCCATGGCAAGCAGCTTGAGAACCATCTCAGCTGCGAAGATTCCTGTGAAGACCTGTGAAGAAGCATAGGTCAGAGGTCACCTCTAGGAACTGTACATTCAATAACATGGGCAAAGGAGAGCCACTGTGCACACAACACAAACACCTTATGAACAGATATGTATTAAGATAAAGCTTGTATTGTGGGACAATAACTAGCTTGAGAAACATGAGAAAACGCAGTCAGGGAATCTATCTCTCTCGGGGAGTATGCATGACGGGTGGTGAAGCGGTGTAACGTTTCTCATTCCATTGTTGGACTTGTTAAGTGCAATACTGAGTGTACTAGTTCTACAGTTGTAATTGTGACACTTTAATAAAATGGCAGAATGCTTAAACTAGAGGAAGGTTAAGACTTAACTTAAGTTACTGAGCAGCATGCTTCACATTTTCCACTGTCAGCAAGAGGGTAAAATATATTACACTAAAAAGAATAGGAACGCAATGTCATTATATTTCTATGTTGTTTATTCTAATTCTAACATTTCTCATTTTCGATAAAAGTCTATTTTACTATTATTTTATATTTTGTTGATTGTCTTACAAACAAGCATTCATTTCTGTTGCTCTGTGTGTAATACAGTAATACAATTGAAATTGATTAGTCAGTTAGTTAGGCAGTGCCGTGGGAGTGTCAGTATAATATAATATTATTGTGTTGATATTAATACATATTCATGCTGTATGTTATGTATGGCAGTGTGGGGGATGCTAAATCCTCACCAGATTGCCCACACTCAGAATGTTTTCAAAGTCGTCAGACATGGGGTAATGCTCCATGGCCATGAACACAGTGTTCAGGACAATGCATATGGTGATTCCCAGATCAACGAATGGGTCCATGACGATCACATAGAGCAGCTGTTTGAGCCAGCGCCAGCAGCCACAGCAGTTCCACTTGAGGAACACGTCCGCAAAACAGTACCAACATGGAGGACAGGGCCGCAGGTCTTCCTCAAGCTCTGTGGCAGACGCACAGCAAAGTTAAGACCCCATGTTACACATGCTACACAAATATTGTAAATCAATTGCTCTACATATATAACAAATAAAACTAATATGACATCTAGAGGAACTAAGTGTGTGTGTGTGTGTGTGTGTGTTTGCGTGCCTGTGTCCACTTCTTGCTCAGTGGTATTATTTGATGTGGAATTCCTCCTCTGTAGCTCTGCTACCCGTTGTTGCTCTTTAATGGCTGCCCGCTGAACACACACACACGCACACACACACACACACACACATGCACACTATGTAATTAATATTCAGCCACAGAACCTTCATGTTAAAGATCACCTGTAGTGTTAATTTAACATGACCTTTAATACTTAACGTATTGAACTCAGGTTGTGTTTAAATTAAAGTATTTAAATTACATTTTATTTAACTATTTTACCTCTGAATATTTTTGATACCTCTGAGAATTTGCTATAACAACAACAACAACAACAATAATAATAATAATAATAATAATAGTAACAACAACAACAACAACAACAACAATAATAATAATAATAAGAATAATAATAATAAGAATAATAATAATAATAACAACAATGTACCTCTTCCTCCCTCTTCTTCATTATCTCCAGAATCTGAGCATACTCTTCCTCCTTCTTCTTAGCCTCTGCCTGCGTGGCCTCATTCTGCTCAGCGTACGCCATGGCAACCACGGCCAGGATGAGGTTGATGAGGTAGAAGGATCCCAGGAAGATCACCACTATGAAGAAGAACATGTAGGTCTTCCCTGCTGCCCGCAGAGTCTGGAGAGGGGAGACAGGTCGTGTCAGAAAAAGTTATTATTATTATATGATATTATATCAATCAACAGATGTATACAGTAGAGAGAATAATAATGTATAGAAAGAACAAGATCACGGGTACAAGCGGCCGAAATGGGTTTCCTCAGGAGGGTGTCTGGCTTCTCCCTTAGAGATAGGGTGAGAAGCTCAGCTATCCGTGAGGA
>JAODLL010018847.1:0-26659 GCA_026546735.1 Forbesichthys agassizii | reverse complement strand
TGTCAACAACTCGTGATCTGATTGGCTATCGCAACTGTCTATCAACTGTATGTTCCCGTTCACTTACAATGCACAGAAGCCTGCATTGTTGATTCTGAAGGCGTCAGGCAGATTTCATACAGCCTGGCAACACTAGCTACCTGAATTCTGATTGGCTAAAAACTCTAACCTAAAAACCACACGAAAATGAAGAGAATATGTATAATGTATAATATGTATAATATTTTTATATATTTAGGGAAAGTAAATTCTAAATTAAATGAACTTTTATCAAATTATGATCATGATTTATGTTAGGCCAGCAGAGAAGGCCTTGCTGGCCCTGATGGCCCACCACTGGTTTAACTAGAGGTTTGCTGCTTTTGAACTGTTGCCTTAGTGACATTTGACAATATAAGATTGTATTATACAACCTCAGGGTGGTTGCTATTTACTTACAGTAAAGCTAATAGCCTGCTGGAGCGATTGTCAGCCTGAGGCCTTGGATATTATTTTTTCCTCTCTGGCATTTCAAAAAAGTAGTCCAGCATTTAGGCCTTAGGCTATATCCACACATACAGTTGAAAAAGCTGCTTAAAGCAACCTTCCACACTACGGATTTAAAAGCACTTTAAAAAATATGTGTCCACAGGAACATCCAACCCATGTACACTGTTTGTAACATTAATATAGCAACAAAAAACAATTTTCTGTGTAAAGATATAGTTGAGTAATTGTGTCCTGAGCAGAGAGTGACATCATATTCCCTCTCTGTGTGTTGTAACCCGAGCTCCTTTATTTGTTTTCATGGCTGGTCTGGCTGTGTGGGTGTGTGTTTTATTCTGAGATGCTGGTGCTTACTCTGCTTAGTGACAGACAACATAGCTCCTTTTAAGCATTATTAATTTCCAAGTTTAATCCACTGGGAATGCTCTCTGCTTTAAGTGGTGAAAAACACTGTTAATATGGACCGAAGCCAAAATAGAGAGAAATAAATACTTATTCTAAATAATATGTGTATGGATATAATCTCACAGAGCTAGTGTTTACTTTTGTTAAATCTGGGACGCAGCATTGGCTAACTGCAAATCGAAAACTAAGCAGCACATGTCTATTTACAGGTCTTATAAAAATCTATTTAAAAAGTATGGTTAAAAGACTGAAATGAGTAATTAAAGCACTAGCATTACATACTGTCTTGTGTGAGAGACAATGAATGAACAGCCAATGCAAATCTAGCCCACTTCCTGATAGTGCCGTGCTTAAGGGCCTATGTACAGAATTAGATGTTCAGCATTGTCACTATGTCTTGCTAATGAACAGAAGAGGCTGAGCCGTAGGTAGATGCAATATAACAGTAATATACCATATCAGAACACCAAAATAATAATTATATTATGTTAGCAAGCAGGAAGAAAATATTAAGGGCGCTATTAAGAGTGGCACTTGTATGTGTGTGTACATTTGTGTGTGTGTGTGTGTGTGTGTGAATTGGGGGTCTGTATAGGAATGCCAAGGGCAGATAAAGTGATGGGAAAGACAACAAATAGGTACATTGTCCTGTTGGGAGAGCAGCCTCATGCCACATGAAGAACACCTGTCACTTGACCATCTCTCTCTCTCTCTTATACACACACACACACACACACACACACACACACACACACACACACACACACACATAAACAGATACAGATACATTTTAAGAAACAGATACAAACAAACACATGTCTGTGTGTGTCATGCAAACACACACATACACACTCATACACACAAATCTGCAGTTTGTCCACGTCCTGCGCGCACACGCACGTGCACGCACACACACACGCTCGTGCAGACAGACACACACACACAAATGGACATTTCACGCAAATGCTTCTCAAACGTACAGTGCATGGACACTGAATCAGACATTCACAAAAATATATAGTGACACACAAACACACACGCATTAGCAGTGCTGTCATGTTGATGTCTTCTCAGAACACTGAAGGACGCTGAGCTGAAGCCTGAGAAATGTAACCTTAACAAAGCGCTGTGTGTGTGTTGGTGCTATTGTGCCACACTGCCGCAGAACCTTCCAGAAGCAATCTCTCATCAGCTGATGGTTTCAAGAGTTTGCCAAGGACATGTGGAGAGAGGTCGTAGGGTGGGGGGGTGGGGTTCTTACTGTACTAGCATGCCGGATTTTGATGGCCATTTTGCCCTGCTATAGCATCTCTACAGGAGTGAACTACTAAGGAAATCCTGCTGAAATCCTGTTAATGGTCCTATATGATATATTTTAAACATTAACAGCAGCAAACAATTTTCTATGTAAAGAAATAGTGGTGTAGTTGTGTCCTGAGCAAGACCCACTCCCTGTGTGCGTGCGCGTGCGCATGTTGTAATCCAAGCTTCTCCAGGGCTGTTCTTTGTTTTCATAGCCGGGCTGGCCATACACACAACATAGTGCATGTGTGTGCTTGTGGCTTATGCATTTGTTTTGTTCAGAGACGCTATAGTGCTCTAGCATGCCATCTAGTGGCAGACAAGATCATACAGGGTTCCTTTAAGTAACACTCAACACAGCATTTGTGTGTTACATATGGGTGACAGTAACTGTGTCATCTTGACAATAAACTGAGAATAAAGATGAATGTTGGGATTCGATTTTATTTTCCATGACAATGTTTTTGCAACTGACTGCATTTATGGTATTTGGCAGACTTTTTATCAATAGCGACTTACATGTAGTACATTTGTCAATAGTTGGACAGGTCATACATCAGCAATTATAAGCAGTCAATATTATATCAGAATTGTTACAGCATCTCGTAATGTCCTCTCATGTCAATAAATCATTCAATCATCAAACAATGTTCCTAATGGCCTGAGTGGCCTAAGTGCCTAATCCTAAAGTACTAAATACATCAGTGCAGAATAGGACTTTTTTTTTTAAAAGGCTAGTGAAGAATACAATGTTTACACAGAAGGACTAGCTGTTCTAGACATAAACAATCTACAAAGTCCATTGTTGTCTGGTGGACAAATTTGAATGGTTCACTCAGTATGATGGGAAAATTTGCGGAAAATGAATCTAACCAAATTAGATCGGATTGATGAACAATGACCATCAAACAGGCCAACACACGGTGGCCCAGCATTCTTACTGTTTCATGAGGCGTTTATACTATAGGAATTAGTCATTTGGGCAAATGTGTTGGCCACAATAATGTCAACAAAGCACTTTTTGTACATCAACACATTACATCAGTTATTAGCACATTATGACATATTCTGTAATGCAGGTGATATTTTTATAATGATATAACCTCTTTGTTATATTCCTTCTCATTGCCCAATACATACACACACAGGTACTCTCACAGCTACAACCATAGTGCATAATAATAATAATTGTATTCCCCGCAAAACCTACTGTACAGCCTTGCTGTGTCTTCTACCTGTCTGACTTGTTTTGCAATGCCAGAATAACTTTGAGATAGTCAAATCTTGTTACTATGCTTATGGATTATGTTGCTGCCACGTTACAGAAACATAGGTTTAGCAGGCAAATTGTTGCCTCCATGTATTATGTCCTTATGGCACGCTCTTGAGTTTGTGTCAGAATTATTCAGAATTTATACCCAATACTTGAGACAAGATGGTTTTATACTGCATGGTGTAGGGAATAATCTCAAATAACATCTAGCTGTATTTGAAGGAAATTGTTAAGATAAGCAATACTTTATGAACAAACAATGAGGCAATTTTATTGCACATCACATCAAAGTAATATTATATCATAGTTATTAACACCGAATTATATATTGTATTTAAGGCTGTATTAAGATAATGTTTACAACCTGATATAATCTTTGTTGTGTCCCTTCTCACACTCTTGTGTGGCTAAAGCCGTCATTACAAAAGATAGGGAGGAAATTTGAGCGTAAATCAATTATTGTACTTTCAATAGTAAAAAAAAAGTCTACATGTGTGTGTAAGTTGCTCTTGTAACACATGCTAACCAATCTCCACTTCCATGCTTTCTCTAGAAGTTAAGATACTCCGCTAATCAAAGTGCTATAAGGTAAACAAGAGGGAATACAGAGAGCGAGTCCAAGCTGTGTTGGCTAGGGAGACCAGGCCAGCAGGTGGAAAATGGAAGCTCCTCCCCTAGTATGGCACACCCAGGTATCCCCCCAGGAGCCAGCGGGCACGCTGAACAGGAAGGCATCGGTGTGCGTCCAGCCAGAATGCTCCATATGCTACAACGCCTACGACAATGTCTTCAAGACGCCCAAGCAGTTGGAGTGCACCCACACCTTCTGCCTGGAGTGCCTGTCTCGCCTCATGGTGGTGTCGCTGAGCGACCAGGAGGGGAGTGGTGGCAGCCAGCTCACTTGTCCCTTCTGCCGGCACTTGACCCTGCTGCCTAAGGAGGGTCCCCCGGCCCTAACCACCAGCCACGAGGTGCTGTGCAAGCTGCCCAGGCACCAGCAACAGGAGGAGCCCGTCTGGCTGGAGGGGCAGAAACTGTGCTACAAAAGCCCCGCCTACTCCGGCTCAGGCTCCTCCTCCTCCTCCTCCTCCTCCTCCTCCTCCTCCTCAAGCGCCGCCCCCTCTGCCTTTTGCATCTGCATCGACATCGGCACCAGCAAGGCGGCCGAGGCCCATATCCAGAGCAGGCCCCGGACCCTACGCCTGCTGGATCGGCTGACAGACTGGAAGAGGCTGCTGCTGTTCATCGTCCTCATGGTACTGGTGGTGGTGATTGTGCTGTGGCCCTTACAGTGCATCATCAACACGGGCAACATGCGCTGCCTGACAGCCAAGCCAGACGTCTCCAGCACGACAACCACTACGTTTGCCCCCGACACCCGATCAGCCAACACCACTTTCTAGGGTGTTGATTTTAGCTGGACTTCCAATGGACTGTGTGTGAATCATTCATTCACTATTTACACCATGCATTGTCACTCCATCATAGAGACAATCTCAGTAGGTCAGAGATAGACCATGTGGCCACACTGAGATATAGCCAAGTAAGGCATTTTTACCATTTAAACAACCTTTCTGGTGTCATGGGGATAAAACAGGTTAATTTGACAAGCAATACTTCTTTCTGGGAGAAGTATGTTTTTAGTTGTCATGATCAGTATCAAGTTGTTGATTATTTTTGTTTATGTATATACAATGGACACAGATAATAGGAATGTTCCACAAACAACATTAGTGATGTTGATTCATTTAGTCGATATCTGTCTATGTGTCTATCTAAATATGTGGATGTAATATGTTTTAATATTCAGACACATCTTTTCAATATGTATGCAAAATCTATAACATCAGATAAAGTAGGTTTTAAAGCCAAAGTTTAAGGCACAACCTCAAGTTGTTAAAAACCTATCACATTGAAGTAGTTTTGTATTTGCAGGGGGAAATGTCAAAGCAGTGTGCCAACTGGAAAACTGAATGTTTGGATAAGTTGTTTACTTTGTCATAAAAAAATGTAACATAAAAAATACAACTCGACTCAAATCAGAAAAATATTTTAAATGACATTATGTTTTTTATGTTTTATTTATTTAACTTCTTAACACAAATTACTTATTTAGTTATTCTCTCTCAGACATTACATGTTCTATATCAGTTGTGCAAAAGTAGTATTTATTTAGCCTAAACTTTAAAATAAACCACTATAGTGGTTTCTATAATATGCTACCATGCAAGAAATACCAGAATAATTTTCAATTAATTTTGACAGCTTGTTTAATAGAGACTTAATTTTTCTTAACAATTAGACAATTACAATAAGCTCTGGGGCTTTCAACCTAGGTAAATAGTTACATGAGTATACCTTCAATAATTATTTTCCATTCACGATAATAATCAGAATGACTTCCTTATTATGTTTTGAAGTGTCTGTGAGAAGGAGGTTAGTACCCGTAACACTTGTTGTGTTCAAACAAACTCAACAAGTCCTGCTTGTTATGCCTGCATCTTTCTTGAAATGTTAGTTTACTTTGACCGTTGTAACTGAGCTTGTTTGTTCTGAATACATTTACTTTACACTCACAATCCTTGCATTAAAGCAGCCCCTATAGAATGAGGTGAAGCAGTGTGTTAGGGCACACAACTGAGTTTGAATCCCAAACAATGCTAAATTCAGCCAGGTGGAGCCAACTCATCTATTCCCCTACAGTACATTACGTTATCCTCCCATAACAATATATAATCCTATATGATAGATTTGATCGATGTAAAGGTCCAAAATAACATCGTATTTTCTACAGTAGTACTGTATTCATCCATATTCAAATCTCACAAAGTTTTTTGGGGAGAATTTGAGGGAAATTAACAAATGAGATATTAATGACATCGTTTAATGCATAAAGAACCAAATCAAAATAGAACAACACAATGGTTTACATATTTTAACATATTAATTCCAAAAGACATTACTGTAACTCCAATATGAGCCATACTTTCT
This sequence comes from Forbesichthys agassizii, assembly GCA_026546735.1. Lineage (NCBI taxonomy): Eukaryota > Metazoa > Chordata > Actinopteri > Percopsiformes > Amblyopsidae > Forbesichthys > Forbesichthys agassizii. Next base: position 20,202 of record JAODLL010018847.1, on the reverse strand, counting down.
CATTTTACTCTTGTCAGATCAGTAACATAAATAACAATAACACAATGTGCATGTAATTTCATAAAGTTCCTTCATATATTTATTATGTACTGTATCATTGCATCAGTCTAGCCAGAACAAGGCATTTGTTGCAGAGCCAGTGGAAAAACAGGCTCTACAAAACAAATAAATCAACAGGCAATTTAAAACAAGGAAATAACAAGGAATACAAATAAAGTGATATCAACATCATATTCAAGTAAGTTTAAGAGGACAAGCAGAAACAATTAATGATAATCACCATATACCCCATGTATAATGGTTTAACTCACAATGAGAAATACAAATGGTGTATTAAAAGTATAGTCAGTTTATTCTGGAGAATGCTTGTGGATATTTGTTCTTTATCAAAAAAAAACACCACTCTCTTCAATGCCATAGGGTGCTCTCTCAGAAGCTCTGCTCCACACATTAGAAACACATTGCTAAGACTAGGATATTGTTGTGTGGTGCGGTCTGCACCACTTTGTTTGTAGAAACACAGGATGGTGTTTCCAGCACCCACACAGAACAAACAGCTAGCGCACCGCGAGGAGACATTCGCTGAATCTGACAAAATGTTAATAGCTTACAATTGCTGACTATATCTTTAACACAGTTAAACAATAATAACTTCTTGCACAATACAAAATGCATGAATGGATGAAACAATTACAAATGTACAGCAAAAAAAAGATAGACAAGACTCTAGTGCACTAACAGAATATTTAGAGAAGATCTTGAACCACACAGTAATTGATCATGTGAAATTCTTTCATGTGTGTCGCCAAAGATACTCAACCAACTTTATAAGAAGTGATTCAGCAGTTTTCCAAACACATTTTCAAGTATTGAAGTGTCAGTGTTTCACCATCTTAAAACAAATGTTTGACCCATAGAGGCAATACAATTCAAATTTATAACTAAAATGTACTAAAACAGACCATGAATCAAAAACATTGCTTTTCATTCATTAGACATGCACTGGTGCATGGTTTGGCTAGGTGGACAATGGGAACCAATAACAAACATTATTAATGTTCAAAGCACATAAATGTATTAAAAAAATGCCTAACTTGCAGGGTCACATTTTTCATAAGTAATCAATGTTTCAGAAAATATAGCTTTTACAAATAGCAATTTACACTGTGAAAGGATACCTTTTTCTTATCTTACAAGTTATCTCTAACATCAAATCAAAACAAATAATTTTGCATGACACAACATTATTAGCAAGAACTGATTTCTTCAGTCATCCTGTAATGTTCTATATTGAGCCCTTCTTGTGAGGATAGTCTCCTCAAAAACCCATACTACTCCAATGTGTTTAGGAGCAACCATGCATCTGCTACAAAACAACTGGCTGTATAAGAGGGCGACATTCATATTTTGTCTTTTTATTTCTAAATGGAAAGAAGAGTCAACAATCTGTCTGTCCTGACCACTGACGTCAGATTACTATGACAAGCCTTGATTATAGTCATCTTGCAAATTACGTTTTTTTGGAGACAAAACCATTCTTCAAACTTAGGCCGACTGCCACCTGGCCCTGACTTGGATGGCTATGGTTATCACTTGGCATCATGAAGCAAACCTCCTGTACCCGGCCCCCCCCCCCCCCCCCTTCCAAAATGATCCCCTCGTGTCTCTATAGGGTGACAGATGTTCACATTTAGTGCAATGAGGATTTATCTCCAACCAGTCAGAACACTTCTTTACCCGTTTATCTGAGAGAAACAGGTAGTCAATTGTGCTTTGTAAAAAATCATTATTTCACACGCTAGCTTTACCTCTTGTTTATGAGTAAAAAATGTTTGAATCAAAAACTGTTATAAAATCATACCAGTGTTGTCAATAAAACATCTAATTACAGTAAATCAAATCAATTAATCATAGATGATTGATTGGGTCATATATTGGACCAGATCATTTCACACGTGTACAATTATACCATGTACAATTACAACACACCCTCCACGCCAGTTACGCTTTCTATAAATAGTTTAGCTAATCTTATCTTCAATCGAAGCCATACAAACAAAAAGCGCAGGAAAAGGTCACTGCCAACTAACACTGTAAATCTGTGACGTCTTAAAAAAAAAAAAAAAGATAAAATCCGATACTACACCCAAATATATTAAGAAATATATACGGTATATAACTTATGACAAGAGTAACATAGAGATTGCTTGTCTTCCCAGTGCCATGTGGTACCGTTGTGGGTTGCATAACTACCTTAACTATCACTCTGTTCAATCACCGCAAACCAATCCGTAAACAAGAAAGTCTTTGGTTCAACACAATGACAGCCTGAAAGTGGAGGGAAAAGGGAAAGGAGAGTTGAGTGATATATATGGCAAGCGTAGCTTGAACTTGGCTCCCACCGGTTACCTTTGGGTGTCAACTTGTCTGGACAGCGGCGGCAAGGATTTGAGACCAGTGGCAATGTAACAGCAGGCTCGGGGGGTTCAATCACACACACATTCGGCAACAAGGCACTTCACTCCTTCATAATAAAATGGAGAGGTTGTAGATAGGCAGAAAATATATATGACTGTATTTCTGAGTGCATAGACACGTGATTGAAAGGTCCCAGCAGGATGGCACCAGCACGGGAGGGGGATATAGGAGAGGTCACCCCAAGCGAGGTCCACCGTTTGGGTGTGCGGGGCCAGAACACCACTGGTCCCCCATGACATCTTCAGGTGCTGGTGGAGACGCACTTGGCCTTAACCTGAGGCAGACACAGGGTGATATCCTCATTAATGTATGTATAAACGATGATATCAAGCACAGTGTGTGTGCTCCTTCAGAGTGACCGCACCCAACACAGAACATAAGCACATGGAAATATCATACAGTATATATTTAACAAGCATACTGTACATACAGTACAGTAGGTCTAACAATATACAACAGTATTTGCCCTTGTTACTCATGTTGTATAGTTAAACATTTAATCTAATACAAAAAGATAAAAAACATATGCCATGACAAAAATGACAGAATTACAAACATTCATATTACAAGATATAAAAATTTATGTATCAATACTAATATTAAATTTGATAACAGATTTAGTAAGATAAGGCTGGCTTAAGAACTCACAGGGACAGACATAGAGATGCAGAGATACGTGGTAGAAACCTTTACCTCCTGGTGTTACTGCTCAAAGTTGTGTTCTGGCCTTTAATCTTGACGTTTTCATACACGCTGGACGAATCATCATTTGTCATGCTGAGCCAAAAATACAACCATAGAATATCTTAGATATAATACACAGTGTGTACATGTATACTGTAAGAGAGGTGGCTTGTGTACTCACACAGAAGAGGAACATGAGGAATATATGATGGATTTTGGTCTGGAATTGGTCATAGGGGGATATCTGATGTTGGAATACTCCCTCTCCTTGGTCTTATTCCTCTGCAAATGGTCCCAGAAGCAGTTAACATACAAATGCTCTCTCTCCTTCTCTCTCCCTCTCTCTCCCTCTCTCTCCCTCTCCCTCTCTCACTCTCTCTCTCTCTCTCTCTATCTTAGGAGACATTTGCATTTTTAAATTCACATTTCTATCTTTCCTGCTATTGGTTTCATAATTCATTACAATCTAACACGTTTACTGTCTCAACACAAGACCTCTGAATAAATAATGATTGTCAAGATGTCTGTATAGCTTCAGAGTTCCCCATTTTATAGTATGAAGTAAATGACAGAGTAAATGTGCTGTATGTAGGATTTTAGAGCTATACATCTTGTGTAATGCCATAGACATCCACCAGCATCAACTATTAGTCTTGCAGAGCCAGCCTTTACCTGGAACACAGAATTGACTAACTGCCTGCCTACATTACTTGACAGAATAGGTATTTTGCAGAATGTACACAGGCTACGGTCACAGAAATGTAAATGCAGGATTCGGCAGGCGATGGACTGTCACCTGCTGAGGTGAAATGCATAGCATGCTGAATGTGCAGGATGTGACCCACACAGAAGTCAGTTTGCTGGTTTGTATTCTGTGGTTGCGGTTGCTGGTCACACATACGAGTGGTTTTGATATCACGAGTGGTTGTTGGTTTTGCTACAGTAACATGTATTGGGGCAGTTGATGTTTTCATGGGCAATATTGCAGTATTCTTTAGCCTACAATACCAGTGTTTAGACACATGTCTTCTCCATCCTGGCTCACTAAATAAAGTAGAGCCAGTTACAGTGGCCACCCACCAAACCCACACATTTGGCGGTTAAAATTCAGTGCGAAGTGCAAATGTTTTATTTGCCCATTCGTTTGCATAGAATGGAAATGAATGGAGGGTGAATATTATTCACTGTCATTAGTCACCCCTGGGGCGTCATGTATAAAGTTTGCTAGACACAAAAACGTTACGGTAACTTGGATGAAATGTGAGGTAAAAAAGATGTTGGTGAGATCACTAAATAAAGCCCTTTCCCAGATTAAAAAACATAAAGTCTAAAGCACACATCAACGCAGGGACATCGCCATCGCCAGGCTAACTATGCATTAATTTCACGTATATTAGGTGACTAGTTAGCCTAATTAGCAATGTGTAAATAAATATGCTTTATTAAACGTTCAAGCTGTTCTCTTTCAGCCCCAGTGAATATAAAGTGTGTTCCCATGTATTAGTTAGTTCAACAAGTGTGTTACCTTGTCTCTTTCTCAGACTTCTGTCTGTCTGTTTATCCCACCTGCCTTCATGTTTTTGCTCTTTCCTTTGGATATACTGCTGTTTGTCCTGTACTGAGCTCTAGTTTGCCTGTTGTTTCTGAAAGTTAGCTCTGGACTACTGCCTGTCCCTGTTTGCACTTAGCCTAACTAAACGTGCTCGCTATTTGATTAGCTCTGCCTTTGGGTCATACTGCAGTGCTGTCTCCCACTTAAATCAAATAATGTATAGACTGACTGTTAAAATCATTATTTGCACGGCAGCCCCACTAAGGATTTGTACATTGTTCACTTTCATTTTATAGAAATTAAAGGCAAAGCTAAATATATACAGTATGTCATTAGTTTAAAAATAGCTCTTAGTAGAAGTCTTACTGATTCACATTTCAGAAAATCCTACTGGGAACTTTGATGATGCGTATCGAATTTACCAGAAAACAGAAATAGAAAAATACATTGTAGGTTTAAGATGTGCTACACATAATGGGTAGGTAACACTGGTAATTATGTGGCCCTCTACTATACAGATCAAGTTTGAAATGTACAGATACAGTATGTATACAATGAATATATTAATGTGTCCATTTTACAGAAAATGCTTCTCTAATTGTTCCTTTACAGAGTGCTCACGTTAGGCAAATGAACATGCCTTAAAAGGTACAATCTGTCACATTCTAGTTTAGAAAGTGACAGATAAGTACCTAATTCTGTCTATCTGATGGAGCAATCACAGCGTTTTAAGGCACTTCATACTGCCTAATGTAAATGTTTATGCAATAGACTACCTTATACCCGATTGTAAAACCTAGAACCAGAACGGCAAATGGAAGCATTACTGCCAATGGAAGCAATAATGCTAATGCTTTGAAAGATTGCTCTGTACCTGTTCCTCCTCCAGTCTCTTCTGGGCTGTGTCTATGTACTGCTGCACAGCCATATAGATGAACTTGTACTGGGCTTCAGTCTGCACCATGCCAGACCTCTGCTGTCTCACCTGCTGGATGGTCTTAGGGATGTCGATATCACAGTCTAGTCCTGTGGCACACACACACACACACAGGCTTAACATGGAGGGTTTAATACACTATAGTACAATGTTTCACGTTTTCTGCTAAGTAATTACATGTGCATAGATGTTGATCATTGGGGGGCAGACATATAAAGCGAGGGATCTGGGGGTCTTCCCCATAAAATTTTGAGACATCATATAGTATATTCATGTTCAAACCTTTCTGCATATTCAAAACATCTGTGTTTTGGAATGATCTAGGAGCTGACTTTTTTTGTGGCCATAATCTATTAGAACTGCTGAATGAGACTTTGTTAAAGTCAAAATCATGGGTGCACAATGTGCGCATTAACATATCCAGTCTGAATAGTGTATAGGCTTATTCTTGGTTATGGCTACATTGTCAAGTGGTTCTATGAGTGATTTAATACGCATATTTCTTCGACATATAGCCGGACGGCCCCAGTGTGTCTTTCATGTTTTTATTGGGGCAGGACAAATACACTTCTTCTAAATATTGAGCATGCAGCCCTGCATCCTCCCCTGAAATATACGCCCATGAGCGCTTATAACAGAGTGTATGTGATCTCCTACTTTACCTTGGCAGCTGATGATGTCAATCAGAATGTCTATCACAATAATGGTGCCTGTTCGGCCAATACCGGCACTGTAGGGACACACAGAAAACATCAAATGACTCAAAGTTGTTAAAAGTAAAGTCAGCTTTTGCAAGCTAATTGTAAGATGAAACACTTTGTGTGAAATTTACCAATTATCTCCATGTATTTAGCTATTTTACCCTAACTCTGTGCTTGTTGAACAAATAATCTGACACTTATACACAGCAGCCCTGTCTCCGTAAATAGGAACATAAACAATGTGGTGAACACCACTCGCAATATCAAAGCCACAGCAATAAGTTTGCTTCACAGTGCATTTCAATGTGTGGGGCGCAGAGGAATATTGTTTTGATTTGAGCTCGAAGTTAGCATGCATTCTGTAAAATGACTAACCCTGCCTTTAAGTGGATATTGCGTCTTCAGCATTTTTGACCAAGACTGCTAAATGCATGCTGTAACATTGTGTAGACATAGGTCAAGTCCTGACAGAGTTTGTCTTGTGTAAAAATGTTGTCATGTATACAAAAAATGTTTGTACCTGCAATGGACCACTATGGGCCCAGTATCTGGAATGGAGTTCTGGGTGTGGTTGACCTGCTCGAGGAAGCTGAGCACACCCCCTGGTTCAATGGGAACACCGTGGTCAGGCCAGCTCAGGTACTGGTAGTGTGAGATGTACCTCACTGGTTCCCTCTAGTGGTCACGGACAGGTGGTGAGTTACTATTTTACCTGGTTTCATCTAGATCTACAATATGAGTACCTCCCCATCCACAACGTGATTTCACGATCAATAGTGTCACATAATGCAAGAAAACCAAAGCCTAGCCTCTTAGCCCTAGCTCTACACAATGTTTAATCACAGTTATCTATTATTACGTTTTTGGTAGACAATTAAGAATATAATGATGACAAACCTGTATGTACTATTATCATTGTAAACAATTATAGTTATGGTCTTTAAAAGGTACATAGCTTAGTTATGTCTACTACAGAGCATATCTATTTTCTTATTGCAAATAAATATGTCAGTACTGCTCAGCACCACTAGGTGACGCCAAAGTAACACACAAAATAAGAGTCTGTCATCACTTTAAAGCCTATGACAATAGACAGGGTCCACAGACTGAGGTATAAAGTCAATCTGTACTCCACGCTAAATCAACTCTCCACTTTTTAGTGGAATAAATAGTGGGATAATATCTATCCGCACAGAGTGGATAGCTGATTTAGCTGATATTATGTAGAGGCATAATTCATTCATATTCATAATATTGTGTAGCCTCATATACTGCCCCTTTCCTGCCATTACACAATGATTATGTGTGCGTGTGCATGTGTGTGCATGCATGCATGTACCGTATGTGTGTGTGTGTGTGTGTCCACGCTTGTGCCTATGTGCGTGTGCTTATGTACTGTATGCACGTGTGCCTGCGCCTGCGTGTGCGTGCATGTGTGTGCGTGCTTATGTGCGTGCACATGTACCATGTGTGCGTGTGTGTGTGTGCGTGCTTATGTGCGTGCGTGTATGCGGGTGTGTGCTTATGTATGTGTGTGTGTGTGTGTGTGTGTGCAGGGATGGGCTGGGGCCGTCAGATAGCGTGTTCAGGGCCAGCAGGTCAGCAGTGATTAAGTGTGGGTCGTGCTCTACCCGGTCCAGACACGTGACCTCTAGCTCCCTCAGGATGTAGTCCTGAGCCGGCCACTCCTCCACATTCCTCACCAGCACCACACCAAACTCCCTGGTGGTGTGGAGGTCTGGCCAGTAGCGGACACACTTATTCTGATGGGAGAGAAAGAGGGAGAGAGGGGGGGAAGAGAGAGAGAGAGAGAGAGAGAGAGAGAGAGAGAGAGAGAGAGAGAGAGAGGTAATAAAACAATCTTAGCAACCTGCTATTCCAAAGCATCTTTTCCAATCATCTTCACTGTCATACTACAGTGTCCGCGTCACAAACCATCATCCCCAACAGAGACAAGATCTCATGTACACAAACCAGCGATGACTGACATACACTAGCCTATCCGGCCTCAACCATCTAGGGTTTGCGTATTGCATTGTATTGTACTGTATCGTTAACAGCTTTGACTTGACTTACAGATACGCCATTAAAGCTCCTGTCCACAACACGATGCTATCTGAGTAGACCTCCATTGCGGATGCAGAGAACCGGTATTGACACCGACACACAGAGAGATGTCAATCGTGCACTTACCCGTCCTCGCTCCATCTCCTTGGTAGTCATGACGATAACATGTGTGTTCTCCTGATAAACCATCTTCCAGAAGTCATTGACAGTGTTTTGTAGACAGCCCTGGGTGGCAATGAACACCTTGCCCTCATCTAGATGACGCCCTTCTTCGCGCTTACACTGGGGAACATGGAACATACACACTTTGATTCACACACTGTAGGACTACCTGCTTTATTTCCATAATATCCGCCTAGTAGTCAAATCTGTTAGATTGTGATCTTTTTTAAGATCACAATCTAACAATGTTAAAGGTAAGGTAAGGTAAGGTTAGGTTAGGTTAGGTTAGGTTAGGTAAGGTACTGTAAGGTATACTTTATTGTTCCATAGGGAAATTTGTATTGGGTTTGATCCTGCTATGGTCCTGATATGAAACACAGCCGTTAATCCTACCAAGTTGCATTTTTAAAAATGATTCCACCCATGCGTAAAATTGAAAGTGAGACTAAAAAGACTGAAAGATTGCCAGCGTCATGTGAATTTGAATAACCGGTGACATGCAGACCCACAGAGAATGAGTCACGTTTCAAACTCACGCGACATAGCGCCGACATTGCGCCGCTTTCATGGAATGAAATGGAATAGAGTAAGGAGACGTTGTGTCTCCAGGTAAATCAGGTAAAGTTGTCGTCAATGTCACTATGATCCTGGGGCTCAGAACTCACCCGGATGTAGTTGGCGTTGATGTAGTCAGAGCAGGGGATGTCTTGGTCTGCTTCCCTGATCACAACACGAGTGGTGTCAACTGGAATACATGCACGCACACACACACACGCGCGTGCAAACACACACACACACCAAGAGACATAGCGTTAATCCATGTGTGTGCGACATGTAAAAAGGGTCAAAGTCCTTTTTTATTATTTGACCTTTGATGGTAATGTGGGCCTGAATGTGAAATATCGAAGGACCATTCGTAAATACGTTGTTGCGGCCCTGACAGGCTCCATTATTCTATTCGCGTCACTGTTTCCACAGGAAGTTTGAGAGACAGGAAGCAGCAGCGAGCTGCTGCGTGACTCACAGGGGAGGATATTCTTGTATCTGTTTTTGTTCTTGTTCTCCGACCGCTGGCCCTCTTTCCTGGGATACAGCAGCTTACACTCTTGCTGCTGAAGCACCTGCATCAGGGGTGACCAACAAGACATGTTAGAATCAAGAGCTTAACCAAAACTAAATGTCCGCTATGATACCGCCATTGCTACTGAGACGGTTTAATGGGACTATTAACTGAGGCAGAGCATATGTGTGTTCAGGTTAGGGCTAGAAACCCGCTTTTACTGAGGTAAAAACACACATTAATCTAGGTCAGTGTTTTTCAACCACTAGTGTGCCGTGAGAGATCAACATGTGGGACATTTTTCAATCTCTCTTAATTGGGATATCATCTTTATGTTCCTCTAAGCAGGCCCAGGTTTCACACTGAGTATAAAATATGCTGTATTAGGCTACAATGCGTCATGTATTAATTATTTTGTTTGGTGGTGTGCCGCTTGATTTTTTCAAGAAAAAAAATGTGCCGTGGCTCAAAAAAGTTTGAAAAAACTGATCTAGATGATCCTATCGACTAACCTAGTGTAGCACATATTGATTTAATTTGGCCATAATAATGTGTAATTGTAATGCAGGGTATATAGCTAATTTGACTAGCAACATGACACTCTGCATTCACGTCTACAGGGATTCATAATTCTATAATTTGATTTGCCTGTATATCTTTGAAGGTTTGACAAACCCCCCCCAAAAAAAATATGTACAAACTGAAAGAATAGACAGTACTTCATCTGCACATAGACAGAAACCAATGGTTTTACTGCAATGACCTAATCTTTACCAGAGACTCAAGACCACTTTGTAATCTCATGTCATACATTATGCAAATACCTCAATCTGATCTGTAGTCAGTACAACTGTTTAAAGTTGTGTTAGAATTAATGTGCAGTCTGTGTGAAGAGACATACCTCAAATTCTTCCCAGAATCCTTGTTTTGGCTTCTCAGAATTGTCCGCAACTTTGTTAAGCTCCTGTACCCTGTTCTCTATGTTGGCTGCATTTATTCTTGTGGCATTGAAAGGCTACCAGAGTTAGGAAGAAGACAAGAGGTACACCATGTTAATATGCAAACACATACTAATGTATACTATTTAATGTCAATTTAAAAGTTACAATGCAACTATATGAAATATTTGTTGATACACCGTTTTAATGTTGTGGCTGATTTTCAACTTGGCAAGCTATGAAGCCATGGAAAATAATTGACCCTACAAAATAGGTTTTGAATTACATTACTGGTTGTTCAGAAGTCATTCTTGTATGTTCAAACCTGTTTGAGGTGCACCACAATGCCACTCTTTTCCACCATGGGATTCTTTTTGTAATGCTCCACCAGGTCAGCTAGTGTGTCGAACCTTTCACCACCACCTACGTCATACTTGCCATCCTGCTGGACACATCACAATCACCGGGTTAGCTAGACACAGATGCTATTGGAGCTTCGCGCTAGCTCAATACTAGGTGTGTAGCATTCCATTAGCCGACCACAATAATGAATCACAAAGCATGAATTGGCTCTCGTTATCTAAAGCACTTACAAATCAAATGATGTAATGACGTGCCCCCTCCCTGGTTTTATCAGTGTGTGCGCTTGGCTAAATTGGCCTCACCTGGTAGCGTATCATGACGTGCGTGACCTTAGTTCTGCGGTCCACATTCTCATGTTTCTCCTCGTTGGTGAGAACCGACAGGACAAAGTCACCTGGTTTACTTTGGCTTTCACGCACCAGGAAGCTTCCTGGCTTGCCCTTATCTGTAAGCATTTTGTCTGCGTCGCGACCGGAAAGGTGGCCATGGTACCACCTGTATGAAAGACCACAAAACCCCCTGAAGGTTAAATGCAACTCTAAATGTGCACATACGTATATAATATGATGGCATGTTATTATTATGTTATTATGCAAGCAGCATGCAGCTCATGATCATTATATTCCAGAAAATAAAATATAACCTCATGATTATTTGGTTGATTTATTCAACTCTTAGTAAAAGATCCAATCTCAAATGTTATATTTCTATAAATACATTTCTGCTTTGTTGCTATTTATGGACGACTGAGGTAATTCAATACCTATTCAGCCTCTCTCGAGTCCACTCATGAAAAACTTTGCGTTTTAAACTAGAGACTATAATGTTCTAAGAATAATTACATCATCAACAAAGATAAGTTATACAGTTGCTAAGATAGTGGAAGAACTAAATATGGTTTAACTGCCTCTAACGACCTACAGTGATGTACATGTTGGCCACACATGATCATTTAAATTGTGCAATTATGTTAAGTTACCAGTATTCCTTGTCTTTCAACATGAAGTGCAGGTTGATTGTGTACATTTCGTAAGAAGACTCCCACTCAGGGAAAGAAAATATAACTGCCAATAAAATTGCAAGTGTTCTCTGGGGGCTCATTCATCTGCTGATAATGTTGATATAAAAACCTACAAGACCGGTGTGTTCTTCTGTATGTGGGAGGCTTTGACAAGAGAGCTCTGTTTCATCGAAAAACCACAAAATCCAGAAGAATAGATTAAAAAGAGGTATTCACATCACAATTTGCTCGTGTGTGGTGAGAGGGTGACAGGGAATGAGTGAAACACAGACAAATAGAGAGAGAGAGGTAGAGAGAAATAGAGAGGGCACAGAGAAAAATAGAGAGAAAGGACAGAGAGAGAGAGGGAGAGAAAATCTAACTAATATACAATTAGGCAATCATGCTATACAATATGTATGTACAGTATGCATATATGTTTGTATGTATGCTGGTGCATGTGCGTGTGTGTTTTGTTGGCACACACTACTATTTCGACGTGTGTAGGTGTATGATTTAGAACGTTGTGCGGCATGTGTATACTGTTTGTCGTCCCTGGAACAGCACAAAGTTTGTATTGAACTGACGTGTATACACAAAACTGTCACACCACCCACCGAGTTCGTTTGAAGACGTGCTTGTGCGTATGCCTTCATTTGTGTACACGCTTGTGCAAGCTGTTAAAACCGCACACATTGTGGTTCTAGGTACGCTTTAGTCAATACAACATTCCTGTGCATACCAGTATATACCGTGTGTGTGTGTGTGTGTGTGTGTGTGTGTGTGTGTTTTGACCTCTCGGAGGTGGGGTCCTTGCAGTTGAGGGGGTACATGAGTTGGATGACGTCACCATTTCTCTCACGCAGCATGTCCTGCTGCTCTGTGTAATATTGCACCAGCTCGGCCAGTGTGGCAAACTTCTCCCCTCCATACAGGTCGTAGTAGTCGCCTGAGTTCTGGATCTTAATATGGGTGACTTCATCATTCCGCCTGCAGCAGGACGACATGGTTGTACGGCTCACTGAGTAAAAGCTCTCATTTCAGTCAACATGGTGAATGGACAGCATTTCATTGTGCTTTTTTAAGCTACAGGCCACTCAAATCGCTGTGAAGTATTGCCTCACATTCACCCATTCACACACACATTCATACACCAAAGGCGGAGTCAGCCACCCAACCACCGGCAGTAGTTAGGGTTAGTTGTCTTGCCAAAAAACACCTCCACACTTAAGGCCTCAACTGAAGGCCTGCGGCCCGCAAGGGACGCTCCCGTCTGGAGCACTACATGCGCCACCCAACCTGGAATTTGTGTCGTAGCGATATTCCCCAAAACGAAAGGTTTCATTAGTAGGAAGTTCAGCAAGTTTGAGGAAGTCCCGACTTTTCTATTGTTTTGAGTATGTGTAACTCTGTTACAATGTATTACTTCTCAAGGAACACTGGATGTTTGGTGACGCTTTCATGGAGAAAGAACCAGCACATTGGGCCTATTTTGTCAGTTTGCCCGCTGAAGAAAAGAGTAGTTTGGAGTGTATCCACTAGATTAGCATATCTAAATGATAATCATACATCGTTTGTAAATAAAATGTTAGTCTACTAAATAATAACCATTTCTCTTGGCTTTATAGTTCAATTAGATTGGATATTATACTGACAATTATTAGATTATTTTAATAAACCTCTACTCTAGAGAAGTGTCAGAGACATGACAGGACCTATATAGTGACATGACATGTAAATATTACAACAGGTTAATATGTTGATATATTGAAATAAGTATGTTTGTCTGTGCACGATATCAGTTGACTGATTGGCAATGCATCCATAAACAGTTTATTCAAATAGCTGCTGTGTAGAAATGTATACAGTGCATACAGGCTAACATTTAACTTCTGGAAAATAGCACTACAGATGCTCTGTAATAATATATCCACCACGAATTGGGGGTATTTATTCATAGGCAACAATAATAGATAAATATGGTTGGTGTTTGACACAGAATAAGTAATTATACTAATAATGTTCTATACATGTATTTATGTCAAATGCACTGTATTTCATGTCATTGTTTAGTTAACTTGAATCATTTACCACTGGTTGAAATATCAATGTGTTCCATGTGTGGAGATGCAAAGATACTGTACTCTAACCCTAACCCTAAGCGACAGCAGTATTTTTTCAAATAAAATCTTACATTGGATCGTCGTTAGAATGGGGATAATGAGATAAGCAGAAGATGAAAATCAGACAAAGCAAGCATTTTGTAACACACTTCGCATAAATACGCCCAAAATCCCTCATTTGAATTTGATATACAAATAAATACACATACACACACGCACGCACACACATACCCACACTCACACACACGCATATGCACACCCACATTATTTACAGTCAAGTTGTTATCTGCTTAGAAACAAGTTCATAGTGAGATGCGATGGAACATTTCTCTGCTGCAAAATCACCACCTTTATTCAGCAGAAAGTAAAGGAAATGTATTTGTGAATCCTTTGCATACACTATGAATTAATAACAATAAACCTTTGCTTTCTGCCCTTATTATACAATGCCATATCTTCTTATTCTGTGTCTATTTGCCTATCCAAAAAGCCTTTACTGTATATCTGCTTCTCCCCTGGTTAGCTGTGTCAGTGCTGCTAATTAGCATATGTCTCTATTAGTATCTCTTGGCAGTGTGCCACAGGTCTGCTATCAGCTATCTACTATGCCTGGGCCACGACATCAACTTTAAGGCCATGGCATGCATCCTCTTTCTGTGTCAGTTTAACAACATTAAAAGGCAACTAATTAGGTTTTCGAGCACTTCCGCGCTACCTCTCAGACACTGATAAACACTTACGGATGCATTGCAGTTTAGTTTCCTGAGAAAGCTGATTATCTCATTGGTTTTGTTTTGGAGGTGTCACTGAAGGTCAAAGTAGGGTTTTAGGGTAATTTGGAATAGTTGCAATAATGGGTTTTGAATATATTGTAGCATGAAAGTGCCCATTGTTTCTGAGTACATTTCATGTCCATATAGGGAATACAATTCCTTGCAATTATAGTCATCAATACATTCAAATATGCATCTTTTTGGCTGACATACAGTATTGAACAGTAAATCTTTATCTGGAAGGTGCTCAAGGTACACATGTGGCCTAGTGGCCTAATGGATAAGGCATCAGCCTCCGAAGCTGGAGATTGTGGGTTCAAGTCCCACCTGGGTCGTTTCAGTTCCACGTTTTTAAACACTCCTTTCTTACAGTAACAGTCAGCATCGTTTCAGCATCCTTAACCCCCTTCACATCTAGTAGTCTGCAACTGTCAAAAAGCATGGCTTATGGTCCTGGCATGTGGTTCACTCATTTGAATCAGTAATGCAGGGATTTCCCAGTATGGTATTTCCTTGTTATTCGGGCAGCGAAAGTGGTCTTTTATAAATACTATTATGTGTTGGCAGATTATTTCCTATGAGAAATGTTGGCTAAGAGATTCGCTGGAAAGAAATATATGTAATTATGTGTTGTGTATATAACAAGACATGTCACTTCCGCATTAGCGGCTTCGCATGCGCAGTCAACACGCAGAGGTCCGCGCGGCCAGCAGACCAGTGCAGAAGTATAAATGCCCACGATGGCGTAAGCTAGTCCGTATGCCGACGGCATAGGCATGGCGTCCTGTAAGCTCGATGCAGAAGCATAAATGGGCCTTCAGTATTACGTTTTCACCTTGCAGTAGCTACTTGTCGCTGATTGAAAATGGCCGCTTTGTCTCCCTTGTTAATAGGGTAATGCACTTTATATATATGAAGTTTATCTATATCTTCCTGGTCCAATCAAACAGCTGGACTGATCCAGGCACGTCCAGCCTGTTTGGAGAGTGCACAGCCATCTCTAATGGTTCCAGGTAACACTGCTTTCTCCCACCATTAAGACAAGCTGACGACAGGAAACAATAAAATGCTTTTATAGCATTATATTACAGAAAAAGTCAGTACCAGCATATAAGCAGTTGAGAAAATAGGAAAACTGGGAATTGTAGTGTGCAGAAATCCACATGGTTAATGCACTGGGGTAAAAAGCTCTGGCGTGTTAGTGATTGCAGGAAACATATTTCATTGTTTATTGCTTTAATAGCCATCACTCAATAAAGGCTGACAGTGTTGAGAAATTCCTTTCCCTCCATCCAGTCCACTTATCAAAATGAGGTTGATCAACATTTGGCCTCCATGTCAATTCCCTCTGCATCTACACTCTGTACACCTATAAATAGCCTGCCTGCTGTGGAAACACATTCAAGTGAGCTCAGGCTTACATAATGCAGCAAATAGGGAAAATAAAACATCAAGGTAAAAACCCCAGCAGAATTTCTATAGATTCTCTCGTCTAATTCTTCCTCTGGCTTTTCCAGGTTTTCAGAGAACAGAATGCAAACAAGAGATCTAACTTAGATTTGGATCATAAACCCTTTCTCTTCTCACCAAAGTGCTCAAAGCCCCAAACTTGTACCTCTGTGCTGAGAACATCTGCCGGCTCCAACTCCACCCTCGTTCAGCCTCCTCCAACAGGAAGGAGTAGAGTGCTGGAGATAAGTGGAGGGGAAAGGCAGGGAGAACCACGATAAGACGGAGACGTCCTGCAGCTCCATTACAACCAGGCTGTCTGTTGCATAATGGGACTGCTAAACCAGACAAATGGCCAGCTAATTGCCTCTTGAAGCTATGACACAGCAGCCTGAGTGGTGTGTGTGCAAAAGAGAGAGGACAAACAGTACAGTCTATCACAGTACAAGTATTGTGATAGACACATTAGAACACATTCTTAACTATACAGTCCTAATGAATCACAAATACATTTAAAAATATTTCTGTAATGAAGAGTTAAATATATAACTTGGCATTTTGTTAGCCACTATGGCTACGAGAAGCAACTGTACCCTGTGTGATTTTAAAGGAGTCAATCCATGAAAAGCTAATATTTCCAGTTGTTTTTGAAAATAGTTTAGTAGTGTGTGTGTGTGTGGTTTCCAGGTGACCAATGCTTTCTAGATGACCAAATCTTTAAACCTAGCTTTTGATAACTGGTAGGCTACCGTAGCATAAACACAACTTGAGTCATCTACTGTAGGATGTCAGCAATAGCAAATCAAGAGCGTGACAATAACTAAATTTAATTTTTCAGTAACAGTAAACTGATTAGAATATGATACTAGATGTTTCAGTAACAGTAAACTCATTAGAATAGGATACTTAACTGTTTTGTTGATTTATGTAACCTCAGCATCGCTTGTTGATAAAGACTGGTTGCTGTCTGCTGGAGCGTGGGTTTCAGATGCTTTTATCTGGATTAACTATATGGTGCAATAACATTAAAACATAATTTTATGTCTGTGATAATAGTTGGGGTGTAACGGTTCACCAAATCCACGGTTTGGTTCATATCTCAGTTTCTGAGCAACGGTTCGGTTCATATCACGGTTTTATGACATTTTTTGCTTTGAGTGGTGTAATCTGGGAATTCTTTTCTGGCCTTGATTACATTTGTTCTGTAGAAGTCTTCTTTTTTTCTATACTTTCTGCCACTAGATGGCACACTAGCACCAGTTCTCAGCCAAACAAGAACAATGTTCTTGTTGCCGCTTACACATGAGCGCCAGCACTAGGTAAATAAAGAAAAGATGAGGTCGGACACCCCGCTAAGGACAATATTCCACTATATCCTTAACATAGAAAATAGTAGTTGTTTGCTGCTATATTCATATTAAAAATAGACAACTTTTGAAAAACATAATCAATTTGGAATATTAAGAAAAACACTATATCTTAATTGCTGCAAGTTACACAATTCAAGCAGACGAACGAACAGTTTGGGACCACATTTACTGCGATGGCAAAACAGACCGCTGCAAGAGACTGAATATAAAATATTCTGACAATTTTCATATCTTGGCGGACATCATGGATATTGTATGAAAGAGCCACCCACAAGAAAGGTAACTGCTGCGTAATACCTAACCCACCCACAAAGACGACCCAGTATGCTATGTGTGTGTGTGTGTGTGCTGCAAGTCTTGTCATTTCTCAGAAAGATGACACACACATGCATTGATGTTTTTAAATAAAGGGTGATGTTATTAGTATATTAAATAATATGTGCTTGAGGATGCATATAGCTGGCTATCAAAACCTCACACTCCTGTTCCTGTTCCACCGTACCGGCTATCCCTACACATGATCTCGACACTGTGCAGTGTCTCATTTGCCATAAAGAAAAAGTAACTGAAAGGTTTACAATTGGCTAAATAAAGTGATATTCCAATTTATCTTGTGCTACTTTCACCTAAGCAATATATTGCATTAAGGGAAATCAGCCATGGGATGTCCACTTTAAAGTAGGGCTGGGCTTAATGCGTTATTAATCTTTGCAATTAATTTGAAATGTTTAACTTATAAAAAAAATATTAACGCAATTGACGTAGTACTTTTTCTTTTTCTCTCTGTCTCTCTCTCTCTCCTTTTATTTACTTCCTGTTGTGGTGAATGAGCGTGCTTACTGAGCCAGACGTCAGTCAGATCATGCACGACAACGTTAGTTTTACAAGGAACGTCATTTCAAGTTTCCTGATGGCGCTTTGTACTAAACAGCAGTGGTACAGTATATAGGCCTAGAATATATCCTGGTATTATTGACGTGTCTAGCGAGGTTACAGGAGAGAATGGTGTACCGCAATCGCTTCTGTCTCTGTGACTGGGTGTGGGGTCAATGCCCCCGTGAAGATTGTTTTTATTTTAAGCAATTAAATGCCTATTTCTGGTGACCTGAAAATAGAATATACTAAATACTATCTTATATCAAGCTACTGTGCACTCACAATCTCAGTTCTATATTACTGTATGTTTGTCAAAGCCACAGGGAGCCACTGTAGAGGGGCTCAAGAGGTTGTAGACCACTGAGCCACATCAACCACAAGCAAATAATGATTGCCGTGTCATGTGCAGACTTTTCCGTCCCACGTTGCGCTACGTGATGACATCACAGCTACCCTAAAGCTCTCTCCCTAAATACCTGCAGCAGATGTAACACCTGCTTGCATTGTGTATCTATTCCCATTATCTTTAAAATTAAGATAATACCATAATACCGATACAGATACCGGCATGTTGGGTATTGGCCGATACCGAGTACCAATCCGATTCCAGTGTTAAATTAAGTTAAGTTGCAAAGTAAATGACAGACAACCTCTATTTTAGGATTTAGATGCATTTTATTAACCTGCGGCTGATAGTGTGGTCTGGGTAGGTTAGACAAGGCTGATGCTTGACAGTAGACCTACGTGTGTATATCAATGTAATTGGATTAGCCTCATGTATTAGTTACAACTGTCCAATTGTCACCGATACCGATCCAGCTATTTATGTCAGTTTTGGACAGATTTCCGATCTCAGTATCGTATCGGTGCCATCCATAGCTGTAACTGGTATAGTGTAATTTAAAATGTGTCTATATTATATTTTAAACATTAATATAACAGCAAACAACTACTGGCTGGAGCAATGGCACCAGCAATAGCCTAGCTCTATGACCATATGGGCCTGGGTTCGAATCTTTCCCCGATATCTCTCTCCCATTTGCTGCCTGTCTTTTTATTCATGTCCATAAAAGAAGAAAAAGCAGAAGAAAAACAATATCACAGCAATTTGCGCGATAAATTTGGTCATCTTTTTAAATTGACTCCCAGCCCTACTTTAAAGGCGTCATATTGTCTAGTTTCACAGACATAGATACATAGCTATTTAATGCTAGCGAAGCATTTTCTCGTATCATCAGTGTGTACGTGTATGTGTGCGTATGGTGTACCTGTATGTGTGTATGCTTAATGACGACAGGCTGTGGCTTCACTTCTCCACTGTTGGGTGTCAGAATAGATCTCTCCCTCTCTTTCTCTCTCACAAGTAGCAATGCTTAATCAGAACTCCATAACTAATGCTTTACCCCTCACAATCACAATCTCTCTCTCGTTCTCTCTCTCTTTCTGTCGCTCACACACACACAAACACGTGCATTATAGCCATGCCAAATACCGATAAAAAGTAAAGGGGGAACAAATAAATACTTTCGAGCTCTTTTCCAGGCATTTGGCATTTGACTGATTGAAGAGCCTCTGAAAGCCTCCAATGCCAAAGAAGTGCACCTCTAAAACATTCTACAGTAAAATGTCTCCATTGCTCTCTCTCTCTCTCTCTCTCTCTCTCTCTCTC
>JAODLL010018838.1:0-26660 GCA_026546735.1 Forbesichthys agassizii | reverse complement strand
GGCTCTTCTATTCTCCTTCTTCTGCTGAGGAGGGAATAACGTTTTATTTTAGCATGAGAGAATTTAGCAACTGCTTTGGCCATCTTGAATCAGTAATATGGCTTTGACTGCATTTCACAGTCTGACCACAGTCTAACTGGGCCATGCAATGCAAACAGTCCAGCTAATGATGTGGCCTGCCAAACTGATGAGGTGAGCCTCCCAGGGCAGGAAAACTGACATGCCACCAAATGAAAGCAGTCCCAATCCACACTGAAAGGTCTGAAGATCCATTACAGTAAGCGCATGTATTTATAGATTTAATTAAAAATAAACGAGAACTTTGCATTCAAAGCAACAGGATTGCATCTGCTGCATATTGAAATGTGTGGTTAGAAATCAGAGCACACAACAGATTATTGCCGTAAACAATTCTAAAGCATGATGCCCAAGTGCAACGTGAAGTATATTCAAACCAACAACCAAGCAGAGCTCACCCTCAATTTGACACACTTATTGTTGCATACTGATTTATTGTTTTCCTGAAGGCAAGCATAGCTCAGAAATGGAGCTGTGGGTTTGACAGAAGTACAAAATTCCCTCCTCCCTCTAGACCTGCACTGTTGAGTGAAAAATATGTATGGGAGCATCACTTCGTGATTATTATGAGCATGTATGTAGGTTACTCTCTTTTTTTTAAAAAGGTTGTTGTTACAAAACAGTTTCAACGGCCTTCCCCATCAGGTCTCTCCGTTGGAACAGCTGGAACGAGAGACGATCACTGGATCCTTGGGCTTAAAAGGACAACACTGTCGACACAAACACACTGCATGCAAACCAGGGGGACGCCAGTTTTATGCAGCAGCTTCTAATGAGTAGCCGCAAAACAGAAGGATAGGCGACTGTGTCAACAGTGAGAAGTGACTGAGCACCATGCATAATTAGACTGTTGGTCAGGGTGGAGCCAAAACGGCTGCTGTCATTTTCACCGAGACAATGGGACTTCTGTTACTCCTGCATTCAAATGTCACCCCAGACAGGGTGCTGCACGCAGCTTAAGGGCGGCACAACCGCAGGAGAGATGAAGGATCGCTGGCGGCACGACGGAGAGGACGGAGAAGCGCCAAAAGCTAGGTTTCCCCCAAAGGTGTCTCGGTGCTGCGGAGGTCATCGTCGCTCTCGCTCTTCAGCGGAGGAGATTGCTTCACAACAGGATGGCTGCAGAAAAAAATGCAGCCAAGGGCCAAAACTGAGTAAATTCATTGTCAGTGGCTCATTTGCTCATTTCGTGTGGTCTTTTTATAAAATGTAACAGTAAATGCTCACTTAGGGCACCGGCTCCTGTGAGAGCTTGGGTCATGTTGTGTGATGTGATATATATTATATAATCGTTTGTGATAAAAATACTGATCATAATCTTATCGTGGTGAATGTCCATTATCGTGATAATCATGAATATTTTCGCATAACTTCAAACCTGCCTTGAATAGAATCTATAGCTCAATTTGTGCAGTCCAATTGCATTGACTGATGAATGTATTTATTAACCTGCACCTTTTCCAGACAATCACCACTATGGCTGAATGCTCGGCTTGCCCATTGTGTCCCCCACATAAAGATGAATGGGATTTGTTGAAATACTGGTTTCAAAACAAAAAATGATCAAATCTAATGATAAAAAAATATGATAAATGTAAAATAAAGTGATTCCATTATGATTTAGTGCTATTTTAAGAGTTTAATCATGATAATAATAATCATCATCATCATCATCATCATCATCATCATCATCGTCATCGTAATAATATAGTCCATCACAATTATTATGGATTTTCCTATCATCATGTGACCTATATTGTCAGAACATCTCCCAACACACTGCACAGGGATCAGAGGCGATTTCACCCATTATTATTTTTTCCACAGCTACATTGTAGTCTCTGTTTTCTGGCTGGCGACAAGAGCCTCCCTAGTGCCTCAGAGGGGGCTCGTCTGTTCACCACCAAAGCATGCGAAAAACAAAGTAAATCACAACGCACAGTTCTGAGCTTCGCTAGATGTCGGTAACAGCGCGGCACGTTCTCTTCTGAAACCGCCATGAAATGAAGTGTAATCTAAGCGCCCGATCTTCACAGAAAAACACACAGCAGCCATGCTTATCTGGCTTTGAAACTTCGGCTGAGTTAAAAATCAAGCGAGCGTGAGCGCCATCAGAAATGGTGTGGTGTGATAGCATCGCAGCAGACAGCAGCGCTCTGGGCAAAGAGAATACATAAAAGGTTGCTACGTGCTCATCCAGAATGACAAGACTCCCTCTCCCACGCACCCCTGATAGAGGTGTGGTTCACGAGGGTAAAGGAACTCGCTCTCCCTTGCCAAGTCTGGGTAGCAAATCCCCAAATCCCAGCCCGAGGGGGAAAACAGATCCGCCACCCCATTATGGGAAGCCTGAGAGATGGGGCTGGGGTTTGCAGCCCCATCCAGCTGCTCTCTGGCGGGGCCAATCCAACACTGTCCAGCCTTGCCTGGGAGTGTCGAAATGACATTATGCCAGCACTGTGCTACGGCAAATAGAGGGAATGATTGTGTGTGTGTGTGTGTGTGTGTGGGCGAGCGCGTGTGCGAGCGAGAGAAGGAAAGCCAGAATGAAAGAAGAGAAAGGAGCAGATGACTCAAGAGCTCAAGTGTGAAGATTGAGCTTCAGTCCCAGAAACCAGGAGGAAGAATATTCCCACTGATTTCACCCTTCAAAATGATTACAATGGTAGCAAGACAAATGTCACTGATGGTGCAGAATAATTGTTGTGGAATACTTTATGTATTGTGTTTAGTGGAGTAAAATAGTATTGTGTGTCAGTATAGAGACATTTCCTAGACGAAATGCCTGCTTAGTTAGGAAAAAGATCCAAGTTAACTGTAAATTATGTAATTAACAAAAGGACTGATGGTGTCTATTAATTGGAAACTAGGTTAGAATTTTTTTTTTTGCCCCCCATAACCCGTTTGGCATTTCAGAATAATAATGATCAGCTTGAACTGCTTTATTTATTTATTTTTGAGTAACCTAATTTTCAAAGGTTTCTTTCTCAATCAGAGAAGTAGGCCTGACGTCTCTCTCTATAGGTGAAAATGTCATCAACATCCTGCTGTCCAATATTTAAATTTACATACTAATCAGATCACTGCTTTAGTTCTGTGCAAGCAGCAATTGGTTTGCTTGAAATGTATTTTAATTTGATCAGTTTAGACTAAATATACAATGCACGCATGCATATAGTGTGGGTGTGGTCAGAGTCTGCATCACAGAAACGATTTAGTAAATTTTCCACTAGGGATAGGCACGGGTACTCGAGTACTTGTCAGTGACAGCAATGCTCGATCATACTTTTCATTATCGATGATGACAACGAAAAAATAAATGCGTGATTAAATCAATATCTCAAATAGGTTACGTAACATGATGTAACATTTTACTGCAATAGTCTAGCAGGTAGTCCGGATCCAAACAACTCAACATCGTCCTAGGTTTGATTGTTGGCAGTCTGACCAAACAAAGCCAATTTGTTCCTATCCATGGTTCCATCTGCAATTTTGTCCATCAAACAATAATTTCCGCCTGTCATCCCATCAACATCTCAGTTAAACTTTCAATTGAGTCTTAACTGTTTGAAGATTCAGTTCTTACCATTTTCTGAAACCAGGAAAACTAGCCTATTCAATGGATTATTTGGATGAACTGAAAGATGACGGCCGTACATCCAAAACACATGGCGTGTGTTTTAAGGTAATACATGTACCGGCATCTTTTTTTTTCTGTCTCACTCCCTCCCCTTGTAGATGATTCGTGGATGTTATGACCCAGCAATATATGTGCAGGTTACTTTTATGTATGGGTTCCCTCCCCCACCGCACGCCGCCCGAATACAAGTACTCGAGTACTCGCTCGTTTTCTCAACGGGACCAAAATGCACCTCCCTATTTTCTACACAAAACTGGTTTCAAGCTATACCACATGGCATGCAATGCAGAGATATAGAACGCACGGGCATGATGAAGAGAGTGCTTTGCCCCTTGCAATGTAACCTACAATTCCTGTCTACAGGGTAATTCGTATCACACGCTGCTGTGGGTTAACAGCTATACCAACTTTTGCAAAGCCTTCAAGTAAATCTAAGTCAATTGAGCACACTTAAAAAGTGCTCTATTCATTTCAAGGTCATGTTAGAAAACAGAAAGGTACAGTTTAATCTGCCTGTGCAGGTGGAGTCAAGGCTGTAGTTTAAAAACCCATACAAATCACAAACCAGCAGTGTCTAATTAAATCAGTAGGAGCTTTTGGCATTATCAGAGCAGTCTTGAGCCAATAACAAGGAAAATGGAGAAGGTTAAGTGAGGCACATTAGGGCTGCACAACTAAATAACATCTATATGCAGTATTATGAGGGCAGGTCTGTCCAAGTGTATACCTGAAATCCGGCCGCACAGTCCACACTGTGTGCAAAATTAGTCAGTTAAACGCTGCTACCATCACTAGTCGGCGCCAGAAATACTAGTCGGTTAAACATATTGTGTTATTTATTCAGTCATGCACATGAAACACACAAAACAAGCTGTTGATGCTGTGAGTGGGGTTGGGTGCGCATCCCTAGTCAACGCTGAACAACATGTGCATGAACACAAACAAAATGGACACAAGAGGTCTAATAAATATATTTATGAAGAGGGATTCAGTCAGGTCATATTGGAATGACCGGTGACGCGACAAAAAATAAAATCAATAAAGGAATTCTGCGAAGCCCAGATGATATGTAGGTTTCACGTAACAGTGTGAAAGCAGGACTCAGAGCTCCAAAGGCACGCTCTTGGGAAGCACACGGAGAGGCATGAAAGCAAGCACGCAGACTGGCAAACGGGAACGAAGGACGACAGAGGCACAACTTATCAACTTATCTATTCCAACTGAAAGCCGATGAAGTGCATAATGATCCCATTCATGTATTCAAATGCTGCTCTGGTTGTGTGTTTAATGAATGACACTCGGGTGAGCGCCATTCCGTAAATGTAAAGCATGTCTGATAATCTGACCATTTGATTCACAAGCCGTGTTGCTTTGAAGGTCACATTTTGAGATTATGGGTGCACAATATATCGACTCAGTATCGTTATCGCGTTATCACAATTTATTGAAAATGTGGCAGGAAGTGCCTTATTCAGTTTATTTTAGTTGCGTTTGATTTACACAAAAACAAAAGATGTGTGGCTGATGTCATGGCCCACCCACGAAGACGACACAGAAACAAAATGGACACAAGAGGACAACGAGGTCTAATAATTGCGTTTAATTCAGTCAGGTCATCTTGGAATGACAGGTGACGCGACGAAAAAAAATAAATAAAAAATTATATACACACACACACACAATCTTCATCAAAAGGAATTCTGCCAAGCCCAGATGAGAGGTAGATTTCACATCAGTGTGAAAGCAGGACTCACTTAGAGAGCTCCAAAGGCACGCTCTTGGGAAGCACACGGAGAGGCATGAAAGCAAGCACGCAGACTGGCAAACAGCAACGAAGGACAACAGAGGAACAACGAGCCTATGGTGGTTTGTGATGTGGACTGAGGAAGAATTTAAGGTCAAGATGAGTAGTCACCGTAAACTGATTTCTAATGACTGTAGTAGTCATTTCTAAAGTGAAGTCTATATTTAAACTATAGAAGTCGGGGGGGTCGGGGAGGACTCATATATTCCAACTGATACAATCATGTATTCAAATGCTGCTCTGGTTGTATTTTTAATGAATGACACTCATCCGTCATCGGGTTGAGCGTCATTCCGTGTAGATCATCTCCGATAATCTCTGACAATCTCTGACCATCTGATTCACAAGCCGTGTTGCTTTGAAGGTCACATTTTGAGATTATGGGTGCACAATATATCGACTCAGTATCGTTATCGCAATATCATGTTGCGCAATTTATTGAAAATGTTGCAGGAAGTGCAATATTCAGTTTATTTTAGTTGTGTTTTATTTACACAGAAACATAAGATGTGTGGCTGAGGAAGCCAATTACATAATAGAGATGGAAGACGAAACAGTGGCCAAAAATAATTCCTCCTCGGTAGCTTGGAATTAATGTTGTACGGGTCCAATATGACTGTCAGTTGAAAATGTGTTATGAATATATTTTGCTGCAATTTCCCATACCCTGTGTTTTTACTAGGGGTGTAACGGTTCACAGATAGCTTCCGTGAAAGAGACAACCACAAGAAAGGTAACTGCTGCGTCATGGCCCACCCACGAAGACGACACAGTAGTGTGTGTGTGTGTGTGTGTGTGCGCGCTGCGCGTCTTGTCATTTCTCAGCAAAATGACACACACACACACACACACACACACACACATTGATGTTTCTAAATAAAGTGTGATATTATTCCACCATTTTGTTGGAGTAAAGAAGCGAAGGCAATGGACAATGGACTTGTTGCCATAACCTGACACTGTAGTGACGGGGGATAATTCCATGAATTAAAACACATGTATTCTATAAATCGCTTTGTATTGTGTTTTGACAACCACAAAAACACTCAGTAATTCTAATCTAGTTTTAAGATAAACGTGAAATGAAAATAGTTTAATTTACAATAGCAACGTATATGAGAGCTCAACAGGCTGCACCTGTAGCGCTGCATGTTGGGTGTGTATCTGTGCAGATCACGGTTCTGAAACCATGGGCGTTTGTATTGCGGTTTTGGTCTCGGTTTCAGCACCGTTACACCCCTAATTTGTACTGATGTTACAAAATATTTAAATGAATAGCGCGATATTGCAATTTTCATGATCAATGTCGCAGCATCACATTTTATCAATATCATGCAGCCCTACTTGAGATGCACACACTTGAATGAGAAGATGCATGCAAGCCATACTTCGCATCTAGTCTGTGATTTGAGCTTTTAATTCCAAAGCCCTGGAAATGAATGCATAAAGAGGGTACTACAGAGAAACAGCAGAAAAGGATGAATGCTAAACACTCCCTCTGTGATAAGAAATGTGTACAAATTTGATTATAAACCATATAGAGTGAAATATGGCTGCAGGTAAAGATAATGCAACTATTTATTTATATCCTACACCATCTTTTCAACTATTTAATAAAGATTTCACAAAAAGCAAACACAATTTTCCCATATATTCACAATATACCATATCAAATACTGTATATGAGTATACAAAAGTAGTTATATAGCACCCTGTAAGTAGTCACTATAAAATAAAATTAAAGAAATGGCTGATGAAGTGTCCTACTTTTCATAGTCCATGCAAACAAAGCTCTTCAAAGTACAAAGTACCAACATTTAGTTGTAGGCAAGATAAGAATGGAACAGTCACAAATAGCAGGTACCCAAGCTAGAGCTGACCCAAAAGCGCATTGTGAAACTGGCCCTCTGGGGACTAGAGCAGATGCAACAGTAGACATGGTAAAGAACACATTAAACCAAGGTGTCCTACAGTGCAGCCTAGGGCATTGCAAATGTTTTTAATATTAGTTGTGTTCCAACCAAGGATCAATGAGTTAGAATATGGAGGTAAGCAGCATTGGCTCCTTCTTCCTATACAAATAGTCTAAAATAAAGTAAATGGCTTCAGGTACAGTACTATTTTTTACCTGATTCATGTGATATTTTTGCATGTTTTTATTTATTTGTTGAGACCATCGGAAACAATACAAGTAAAAAAAAAATGAATGCGAAAAGAAGCCTACCTACAAGGTCAAGCGTGTCGCGGTCAAGTACCTCCATGAAAAATTGGAAAACAATATGTGCAAAGAGACGGGGTGCTTTGCGTTTTCTGTAGCTGAAAACGATGACTCAACTAAACCACATCTTGATTACCCCCACCCCTTTCACTGCCTTCCCCACAGCCAATACTAAATAATTCCTTGCTCCAGAGATCCAAACAACAGAATGGCAACTCTGTTTCAATGAATCACAGAGAATAAACAAAGTAAATAGCTTTTTATCACAGAGTCCCCTTTTCAAGTCGCTTTCAGTTTAAGTGGAGTAGATTGGTGCTTAATAATAAAGCACATTAGGTGCTGAATTGTGTTCTTGGGACAACAAGCACATCTTCCCTAAGGTGCCAAGATCAGGAGGAGGTCCTTGAGGGACCAGAAATTACTCTGGCACAAGTCCAGACCACCTGAGGTATTCTCTGTGGTGTGCCGACTGTGCTCATGCCCAAAGACTTTGTAAAATCAGCACCAGCATTTATAAAAGTGGAACAAAACCACTGATCTTCCCATGCATACTTTTACGTAAATGTATGTATGTGGGCACATGGACAATTGATGTTGTAGGTCAATAAAAGGACAACAGCGATAGAAACATTTCAAGTGTCTCTCAACCCTGGGGGGGGGGGGGGGTCATGTGTGAAAGAGTTCTGTGTGAGGGATTTTGTGCTGTCTGTGACCTCGATATGGCTGAATAAAGACAGAATTGGGTTGCCATATCGTAGTTGTAATTCCACAAAAGCAAAGACCCTGCAAAGGCATAACTGTTTGTGGAAAGAAAATAGGACGAGTGAGGGAGATTCATATTCAATTTATACAGATAGCTGTGAACAGTGATTTGACCACTGGCTGTCTGCTATCCTTGGTTGGTATGCAAAAGACAACAACATGGCATGGCATCGTTAATAAATTACACATTGCGTACTAGTACTCGATGTTGTCCTATCTAATGCAATGGACCACTTTTGTAATGTCAAGCCTGATTTAGCATTACTCATAAAATAGTGATTTCCAATCTCTTTACAGTGAGGAAGTAAACGTATTTAACAGAATTGTTATTTAACAAAACTATGCAATTAACTGTACACCGAACTAGCATGCAAACATTCCGGACAATCATAACCGTGTGACATGAAAAACAAGATCCCTACACACAGTTCTGTGGATGCTATTACAGTGGAGACTAAAATGGTCCAAGAAGAGGGTCAGTCTGACCTGTGGCTTTATGATCAGGTGAGACAAGAGGAATTAAACTTGAAATTGATTCCCACTTGGAAGGCAAATCACATTCTCTGCTACGGAGCTACACATCTCAAGGACACATTTGGAAGAGCAGGCGGAGAAAATAATAGTCACTTTAATAATTTCAGTGAAACTGTGGACACAGCTAGATGGAAAGAAGGGATGCACGACATTGATAACATTTGATTTTGCGATATTGATCATGAAAACTACAATATCGATATTCAGCCTGTCCATCTTCTCGGACAAAAGATGGACAGGCTGCGCTTGTAGTCAGCTAGCGAACAAACAAGCGGATCACGTAGGCACCGTAGGCTACTACTGGTACAGCAAAGTGAGTGAGCACGAGCAGTAAACTAAAGTTGTTTCGTTTTGATTTTGTTAGCATAACGTTAGCATAATGCATTGATTACATTTCCAGATAGGCATCGAGATGGTGTAATACAGCCAAGGCACAAGTGTATTTTGCATCTGCGTGTGTGTTTTAGGGGAAGAGAAGTAGTAAGGTGATCCTTGTCACAGCAATTCGGCGAGCCTGGGAAAAAAGCGTATTACGCAGTGTTTTACTGGAAATTTTTAACTTTGAATGCCGCTTTGAAACTTTTTCTGAAAATGTTTATCACGATGCCCGCAAAACATTGTGATGCATGTCAGCCATTGGCGATGGACGATGGCACCGACTATCGGCCCAACCCTAATTACAATGCCATAGCCTTCATGCATGCACGGATTGTCTCCCTTTGGCAATCTTGGTATAATTATTTGATTCACTGGAACAAAAAGTTTTTATATTTCTTGCTTGAGCATTATTAACCAAGACTAACCTACAAGGGCACATGGGTAGGGGGGTAAGGGGTATTTTCCTTGGACTTCCTTGTTGTACGGACAGCGAAAGGCAGTCTTTTATAAATACTATTTTGTGTTGGCAGATTATTTCCTATGATACATGATAAGATTAGCTAATACATTTATATTTTTGTTTGAAAACATTTTACACTCTTAGTGTTCAAATTCAGGCGCATTTAAGACATGGTACTTTCGCATTTTACCGCTTCGCATCAATTGCATGCACGGTCAACACGCAAGGGACATGTTGAACCTAGGTCGTAGCTGGGGGGGGGGGGGGGATGAACACTTACAAGTAGACTGTGTAGCCTAAAAGTTTTACTAAAGTACAAGTATTAATTGTATTTGTAATAGGCAAATTGTTAAAATTCCAGGTTGCGGTACCCTAATATAAGACGTGAAAACATTAATTACCCTAAACATTTTAGCTTAATCAAAGTTTAGAAATGAAGATAAATACTGTGTTGATTAAACCTCAATTATTTTAACATGGGTTGATTAAAAATCACCTTAGAGAGAAATTATTCTGCACAGTAGTCTAAACATTGTATCCTAGATTAAACTGTCTGAAAAATACATGACATTCTTTCCAGCATTAAAACTGAACAATACATTCAAATTGGATATTTAATGACCTCTAATGGATTTTTCATGCGTCGCATCTCAAGTCTCATTAACTTTCATCCAGTAATTAATTTCAATCTTTGTGTCTTCCATTTCTTTTCCAACAGACATGTCACCTTCGCTGTGCAGAGAGGCAGAACTGTCCACTTTTTTTCAGTAATCAAAAATGGCATCTCTGACCAAGCTAATATCAGATTTGTTATAAAATCTCAAAAAAAGAACATTTATAATAACCTTGGCCAGCGGCTACTGACCAAGAGGTTTAAATAGCAAATATATTTTTAAGCAAGCACAACGTTTATTTCTTTCAATGAAATCTAATAAATACATTTTGTTTTCACAAAAGTTTCATTTAATTTCCTAAACATTTAAAAGGGAATATGTGAATGCTGATACGGTTATGGATCAGGTAGAGATTAGACATCTGGGCTTTTTGGGGATCAAACTCAGGAGTTGAACGGAATCAAATTTGGGAGTTCACTACAGAAAGTAAGTATAATTTCCCCATTTACAGTATAGAAAGATGTGTGCATTAAAGTCATTCTCGAGAATGATTGCTCAAATTAGACACTCAGAGGCTCCGCCCCACACATTAAAATGCATTGCAAAGCTAAAGTCATTGTCAAATGTGGAGATATATTTGGTGAATGACAAAAACAAATAAAGGAGTTATATTAGCTTACAACAGCTGACTATAGTACTTTTAAAGATAGAACTCTGGCAAAAGTCATGAAATTAAAACTACAGTTGGTCCTAGGATAACTGCAAATCTTAAAATTTGTGTCTAGATGTCAGAGTAAAGACTTGTTTGTTTCAAATAAAATACAGTTCTTGGTACATATTATAGATAGCAATAGACTACAAAATGAACGTGAAAGAATTGGGACATTTATGATTAGGCCATATTAATAACTCTAAATGAGTTAAAACATTCAAATCCCCTTTTGTTCACTTGACAATAAAACCCTTAAGATAACAGGAGATAGTGAAGATTAGGTCAACATGATCTTAAGGCAACTGTGTTTCTTTATTGATTTTCCATTAATATGCAATACGCATCTGTCTGGTAGGTAATATTCCATTTCATGTCCATGGGAATTGCGTCTAAACTTGAAGCATGTTGGAGCTTCTCAAGGAGGCCCCAATGTGCACGCTTTGGTCCCAGCATGCTCTGTGTTGCCGGCCACGATAGCCTAGACTGCCAGCCAGCTGGTGTACTTGATAAATGAGACGATATGACAGGCGTCTGACAGCTTCGCCTTCCGCAGGCTGTCGGGGAATGACAACCCATTCCAACTGTCACTCTTTCAGACTTGACGCCGCTTCATTCCTCCGTATATCAATTCTTCTTTTTCTTCTTTGCTCGCTGCCCTCTTGGGCCCCCCATCCCCTATTTGTCTGTGTGTCTGTCTGTTCGAGGGCATCCAAGTCAGAGGCCCAAAGCAGTCGTGTCCTCGCCTGGCTGTCAGCTGCCCGGGCAAGCTGGAACAAAGCCCGCCGGTCCCCACCGTCATGCCAGGCGGGTATGACGGTGGGGATGAAGTCATGCTTCTTCAAAACAGGGACGGCAGGAATAAACCCCAAGCACAATAGCCTAACAATGGCAGCATCTGCAGCGCTGCAGTCGACACAGTGAGAGTATGGCGGCCCGCCTGCAGAGCCATGTAGAGAGAGAGTTGTGCCATCCGTTCACTCCAATGGACCGAAAGGAAGTTAGCCGAAAATACTAAAAGTACCCTATAAATTCCATTTTAAAATCTAAAATCGGTGCATTTATTGACTACTAGTTACCAAAAAATGACATGAATGAAATGAATGTGTGTATGTATATCCCACCAAGCACTTCCTTTAACTATTTTAGCCATTTGTTTTCTCCATGAACCATGAGGTTTTACATTTGAGAAGGATGCTTATGCCGTGCTGCAGTGTTTGTAGAATGGCTGCCAAATTATCGATGGGATTAAAATAAAAGTAGAAAAATATAAAAGACTAAAGAATGAGCAGAGTTGAGTCATGTTTGAACCATTCTGTATAGATGCCTTAAGCAGTTGATCTTATTAAATGAGTTTGCCTTTAAGTACTTTATCAACCACACGAGAAATTCTATTTAACAACAAAACAATCACCCAGGCTCGTCTACGCCACAGGGAAGAAAACAAATTGATAACAAGGTATTTTTAACAATGAAATTAGAATGGCCTCTCTACCATAACCTTGCCTAAGCCTGACTAGCATTAATTTTTATGCACCCCAAACACCATTTAAAAAAAAAACAGTTTCTTTCCCTTCCCCTGCTGCTTTGTGCATGTCGGTATGCAGGTGCCCTCGCCCATAGAGCTGCACGCTGACTTCTGTCAGCGATAAGCAAAGCCCCTCGCCCTGCCAAGCCATTCCAGCTCCAACTCAGTCTCCGTCACATTTGTGCGCCTCAGGGCAAAGTGCCATATCCAGGGGGTATCGAAGGCTAAATCTGACAAGGGGATAAAAAGAGAGGTCTGACTGGTGGTGTAAAACCCTTGAGGAGTTACTGCTGAAGCTGCAATTAATCATTGTCCTATGGACGGCAACAGTCGGGACTATCACCTGATAGTGTTGCACAGTGTACCAAATCCTTCCCAATACTCTAACGTGTAAATAAATTATTTGATTGCTTTATCATTATAGTGCAGTTACTTTCCATTTTTTTAAATAATGTAAGGCAATCGTATGTTATGCAATTAAAGCATCTCTCCGTAGGTGACACAGCTAGACATGCATGGAATCCATGGCAATGGAAACATGTCGTCATTACTTAATTTAAGTTATCGGTCATAAAAGTCAATGGGAAGGCTTAGTTAATAGTATGCTGGGCTAGTTACTGACAGATAAAGATGAGGCTAGCAGCTCACAGGAGATGTGATTTCTTGCGATTCTTTATGTACCGTTCTTGACACTAATGACAAACGGTTGTGTAATTCTCTAGACTAATAGCATCTGGTCTGCAGTGTAGCTTACAAGGTCAGACAAACCCACAGAAATATCATATAAGCCTACTTATGAACATTGCCCACTCAGGTTTAATGTCCCCAACCTCCACAGGGATGCCAGAGAAGCTCCGCCGGAGGTGTGAGTTGAAGATCTCGGACGTTCCCAGTTCACCCGCACTACTTGTTTGGGCTTACCAGGTCTGTCCAGAGTCGCGTACACTTATGAGCATCCTTATGTTTGAAGATGTTTTTTGTTATAGACAATCCATGACTAGCACAGAAGTCTAACAACAAACGCCCGCTTGGGTTTAGATCAGGGAGGCCGTTCCTCTTAATCACTCCTCTGCAGGTGTCTCCATCATTACCCATGTGCGTGTTGAAGTCTCCCAGTAGAACTATGGAGTCCCCTACTGGAGCCCCATACAGGACTCCATTCAGGGTTTCCAAAAAGGCTAAAAACGCCAAACTGCTGTTCGGTGCATATGCACTGACAACAGTCAGAGTTCCCTCCCCCACAATCCGTAGGCGCAGGGAGGCGACCGGGGTATATATAGCTGATATAGCCAGTTCAATTCTCATTATTGACATTTTAAATCGGGCTACTTGTCTCCCTGCTTACGTTGGGTGGAGGATTGTCTCGCAACGAGAGCCGAACTCGCGACTCAGACAGTTCAAGGTAACCTACTTTACAAGACTAATTTGTCTCCCAAGACATAACATGTTACAATATAAAACCTACTAACCTCTATAGCAGTATCGATAAGCTCAGACATTATTGATCATCGGGTTTTGACAAATGTGGAACCGGGTCTGCTCACTGGAACATTCAGAAGATAAGAAATCATTCTGTAACCAGTTTCATTAGTATGTTTTGCAACAATGGTTGCGTAAGTCTTGAGAGCTATTTGTTTTTACCCATTATAAGAGGTTCCTTGTGTGACACCTTGGTCATAACACATTTTTATAGGCCATCAGTTGGGACTGAACCAGCTGATATTGTGCTTTCTAATATCTAAAAGATTTCAGCTGGTGTCTTGGCTTTCCATGCCTTTATGCACCCCCCTTTGTTCCTGTGGCAGTTCACATTATTACACATGCTCAGGTGTGCTCATGCTTCGACGACCATAGCTACCTGCAACACAGCATAGGAAAGAAACTGAAACAAACACTGGGAATAAAATAGTTGTCACAAATGTTACTTCAGTTTTACAAATGACTAATTAACATTTAGCCTATAGGTTATTCTTATATTGTGACAACACAATCACCTGGCAACCAGGCTAGAAAGGTGGGACAATTCCTTCCAAAAATGCTTAAACTTACAGTTGGAGTCAGCGATTAAGCTAATAGGTTCTGTGAATCTACTCACGGACCACTAGCTGCCTATTCTCTGCGCACGCTGAAAGAATTATCTGGTGTTTCTGCACAGCCCTGGCTCTGTAAATGGGAACACAGAGTGTTGCAGACCGCACCGTACAACACTGGCCAATTTGGGGGGTGGATGTTCTGAGGGAGCACCCTATGACATTGAAGTGAGAGGAGTTTTGTCTTGATCGAGTTCAAATATCAATCTTTCCACAGAATCCCTGACTCCACCTTTAAAAGCCGCACAATTTAGTGACAGCCGGGTGTCCTTAAAGCGCCAGTGATTCCCAGATTGCATGGCTGACATGATACGATATCCTGCATGCTTACTGCCCTGCAGAGCAGGTTTGCCTATATCATTTCCCCGTTTCTCAGCCACCTCTGCTGGAGGAACAATCACTCTAAAATGCCAGGCGTCCACATGAGTGCGCCGTATAAGCACACAGAACAGCGATCAAAAGGAGTCATACCAATTACACAAACAACCCGTCTGTTTGAGAAGAGACACACGTCGCTCCATTCTATTGGCACGCCGGGGATGGTCGGATGGTCATGGGACAACAATCGCATCAAACTGCCTGTGCAGCAGACAGTCAAATCTATAGCAGCAAGCATGTTTATGCCTACAGCAAACTTAAGTGGGAGTAGACATCTGTGTAAAACTAGTTATTTTTTAAATTATTGTAGAGGTCAGTAATAAATTAAGATAGTGCTAGCCATGCAAATGTCGAGATTACGTCCAGGTTGATCACATCATGTGCATGTGAGCTCATGTGTTAACATGACAATGGTGTACAATAAAAAGGTGTCAACAACATTAAAGCAAAACATATATATTCCTACTGATAGAGGACTCATGATGCATAAAGGGAAGGATCACAGTCTAGTTCAACAGGAACTGGAACACACAGAAGCGTTTCTATGAATCCCATTAGGGAATTGATCGCTCAAGCTTGCATTTCAAGAGGGTGCGGCAAATAAGGGCATGGCAATGTATAATGCATATTAACCCTCGGTATGCTTTTGAGAGTGACAGGCTAATGCCTGACCTCTAACATACAGGACATTTAGCTGAAAAATTTTAAATTAAAAAACAGGCCACATATGGCAAATGCCATCTAAATAAAACTAAAATATATTTATTTTATGGACTTACTCCAGCGATTAACATTTTTGAACATCTTTCATAATTTTAATTAAAATTACATAAATAATGCCCTGGTAAACTGGTTTGAGTTCAGATACAACATCTTTCCCATCATGATCACAGAACACAAATACTGAACACCTCATAATCCAGGCCTGCGGACATCTGACAATGACTACTCATCACTTTTTTTTTAGCACAATCATCTTCCATCACGGCATTTCAGACTTCCACGGTCTCTGGGCTACATACCGGAAGCACCCCCCCCACACACACACACTTACAGGCAGTAACCCTGCGGCACTCAGACAATGGTCCAACTAAATTTGATGACACTGACAGGTGATTCATTTGTGGAGTAACAACAGCAGCATAGCCTCACTTCATCATGAACCTGTCAGCCAGGGTCGTCTCTACTCATTTTAGATGCCGTAATCTAGTCTTCCTGAATTTGCATTCATTTAGCAAGCAATAGGATAAATGCTCAGATTGAACAAGAATATCCATTACTCCTTTTGGAAACTCATTGCGTGCCGTACAGCAAATTTTTTTTTTCCCTTCTATAAAGTGGGCTAAATGTTCAGGTGTACTTCAATGCCAAATATGAGATGTCACGAGCACATTAATTTTTATCAAAATGAAACAATTACAGGTTTTACTCTCAAATACAATGTAAGCAGAACACAATAGGGATGTTCCTATAGTAATGATGACTATAATTTCCCAATCATTGAAACTAAACACATTTTACTTAGACTAGTCGATAAAAACACTCAACAATGATCACCATCTACAAGGATGATATAACTGATGATAGGCTAGCTAGGTAAACAAACAGGATTCTCTGAGATGTTGAAGTGATGACAGGCAGAAATTGAGCATGTGATTCAGTATCTTCTCACTCATTGGCTACTCTAAAAAAAAGGTGCACTTTTTTTCTGTGCACACACAGTTAGTAGGCCGACATGTGAGCTTTCTCTGGTGTCATCGCCCCTTCGACACTCTGAATGCACTAAATCACAAACTCCTGACTCCACTCAGGCCAGGTGCAGAAATGGAGGGAGAGACCAACAAATGATGAATATAGCATAATATAACTATATCGATATAAACGATCGTCCATTTTTATATCTCTTTTTAAAATATACCAGTATAAATTAAATACTGTTATAACGCCCAGCTCTAGTGTTTGCACAGAAGCAAATCAAGCATCTTCTTTGACTTAAAGTGTGCCCTGGCCTGGTGAGCGAACCATCGTTTCATAAATGAGGACCATTGTGTTTAATTGTATTAGATGCAGCATCTTCACACAGAGGTGAAGTTATCACATATTATTCACACTTATTTTATATCTTAAAAACCCCTACAGAGCTGTTTGACGACATGAACGTAGGGAGCATTTAGCTCAAAATACACAGATAGCACTGCAAGGCTTACAAGTGATAATGTTACTAGAGGCTTGAATCTTTTAATAAATGAGAAGAAAACGTTAAAAAAAAAAAGCACAACTCAGTCACAACCAAGGCAGAATAAGCATCTAAGCTTGTGCGTATGTTTGAATGTAAGCAGAAAAGAAAAACGGATACACAGAGGATGAAAGGGGGCTGTTTATATGCAATCGGAGCTTTTCAAAGTGCCTCCCCTGAGCTCAAAGCTTCATCCTGCCAGAAGCAGCTTCATCTCCTACGCGTGCTGGCAGTGCCCAGGGACGGGCTCTGTCACACACACAAATGGCGAGCTACGGATGCACAGACTCCTCCCGCCACGCTTGGCACTGGCCTATCTGTGGGGAGGACCGGCCCGGAAATTAGCAATTAATCATCGGGGGGGGGGGCTTAGCAAGGAAGTAAAAAAGCAGCATGGAAAATAAAAAGTGGCCCTATGCACCCCCCCCCCCGTCCCCCCCCCCCATCCCCCAATTGTCTGTGTCCTGTAGTGGTGTGATATGAATGTGCTGCACATGGAGGGTTGGCACTGAGGCAAAAGTGAAGCTTAAGGAAGTAGTGCGCTTTCGCCCACTGTGAAGCGCCATCTTCCCTTCAACCACCAAGGAAGTCCGCGTGCGCTACGCCGGTAAACGACAAGCTCGTTTTACCTGAGTCAGCAGCATGCAGGTAAACAGTTAGGTTTTCCCCAGAGATGCTTAATGACTGGGATTAATTCTAATGGGAAACGCTTCTCTCAATGCCAGCCAATGTTAGACATACTGTAGCCCGTTATACAGTATATCAGACTCTCGGCATGACCTAGGTCCGCCCCCACTCACTAACACATTCCAAGCGCACCCTGGAGGACGACAGCAGCACGTAACCGGTTTCTTTAGGAGATCAACCATGGCTAAATCATATTGAGATAGTTCGGGTTTAAAATATCTGATGAGCAGCAGTAATTATGTTGAGTGCAATATGTTGCAACAAATGCGGAAGACTCTTCCATAATTTACAATGTGATAAACGGCAGACTCTTTACTCGCGGTGGATGTACAAAAGCCTAGTGCTGCAAACCAGACTGGAAGTACCTGTAGTCATCGCTTCTGCCTTAACAGTGATCTTTGCCAGCTTAATTTATGAGGCCCAAATATTCCTCAATGGACGCAATGATTCTGTAGGCTATGCTGAAGGATTAGCTATGCACAAGTCAGGTACGTATGTGCACAAACCAGTCCCCGTGTTAGTTTAAGTAAGAGATTCGCTTCAAAGAAAGGTGTATTTGAATAGACAAAATGTGTGACCTTAGACCATTGCGGTCTATATGGGCTTCTGGTCATCCATGTGTAGTCAGGGGACATTTTCCTATCTAATGGCCCATATGAAAAACCAACCTTTGTTGTCAATTAAATGGCTGTCGCGGGCGGGGATAGAAGGACATTGCTTTCTTTGAATTAACATAACGAGGAGATCTTTTAACCTATCCAAAATCTGTAAAAACTGAAGTATTTTACAAAATACGTCCTCAACTTTCCAAGATGGCCGCACGCGTTTGTCAGCAAATTTAATAAGCAGCAAACCTAATGTTAAATTTTTAATAAAAAAAATGTTTTTTTTTTAAATCACAAAATATATGTGTCTATATAAAAATAATTGTAAAAAATATACTGATTACACTAACGAGATTAAAAAAAAAAAATCCAGATTGGTGCATTCCTAATTATGGCAGTCTGCTCTAGAAGGATACATTTAATCACTGCAGCAGTTTAAACACTACAGTTGTCCACATATTTGGATGGATAACGCTTAAATGAAACCAGAGACAACCTTTGCCTTAAACCCCTCCAGCTGGACTTTACCTAGGAACAAAACAGGAACTCTCATCTATAAATACAAATAATTATAATAACTTACAGGAAGCTGGACTGTGCCTAGGAAACAAGCAGATATTGCCTGAGGATAACTCTTAAGTGGGTTTTTCTAACGGCATGTAATTGGACACTGACTCGACTCTGAATATTTCATGAGGCATTGGAAAGTCAGGCAGGATTTTTTTTGCTACTCCAGCCAAGTGTCCGCCGGATCAACGTTTCTCTCGGCCTAGCTAGCATACTGCTTTGCTTGCATGCGCTGCAGGGCTTCAGGCACCGTGTGCACTTTGATAGGAATGGGATGGTCTATTCTGCTTGATATATATTAGAAATAGGGACAAAGGGGGTAGTTGGAGGAGAGAATAGGGAATAAGTGTGAGAGATTGATAAAAGGAGAGACAGTGCTAATAGTTCTTTTTTTTTTGCAGACATCAGGAGGTTTGGCGACCTCTCATGCATGGATGGGAGGTTTTACCATTTCTGAAAATACTGTCTCTATACATATTTCATATTTGTTCAAAAGAAAACACACACAATGAAGCACTGAATAAGTGGCATCAACTGCAGATTAAGCAAATCTTAAACCCTTCACAAGGAAACATAAATTGTTTTCCCCTCAAGATATATGGCTCGAAAAGGCTGCTCAAAACAGTTCTGCAAAATGACAACACTACCTCCGCTACAACAACTGTAAAGATATTTACATTTCAAATTCTCTTTCTTTTTAAAAATAATCTTTTTTTTTCCCCAACCAGCCCATATGCAATATACCCAAAATATCATGGATGTTGAAAACCTGGGAGCAGAAACTAGTTGTCTTGCTGAGAATCTGCCACACTTTCCTATGCCCCACGGGAGTTAACTGCAAGTGGTCTATATATGAGGAGCCCAGCTACCACCTATCCGGGCCAAAGACAAAGCACCAGTCATAGAAATGGCTATGCAGCGAGCGGTGAGGCATGGCTCTCATGCAGGCAGAAGCATACAGGTGCGTGTGCGTGCGTGCGTGTGCAAAAACATGCATGTTTGGTACCTGACTATCCAACTCGTTATATATGGCACACAGAGGATTCTCCTGTACTTACTCATCAGACACTGGATTCACCACCTCCTGGCACAACTAAGGCAGGATAAACTCTAGGGCTCTTCACTTCAATTTATGCATGGAAGCTCATGTGCCTTGCATTGTAGTCTATGTCCATGTTCTACCCTCTCTGCAAATAAACTGGACTGAGGATAGACATTAGAGTTTACATTTTAAAAAATATATGGGGGGGTTGGCACCACGTTCCACACCAGTTTCAGCAGATTGGCAAATGCTTCACAAAAAGCAGTGGTGTGCCCACAACAAAAGCGAGACATAACTTTCATAAGTATACATCATGCAACAGGCCACATATGTAAGTTTAAGTTCACAGATGCTTCAAATTGATGTCTTGTTGTCCATGCTTCTCCCGTCAAAGGAAAGGTGCGGTTTTTGATAGCCAATCAAAACTGCTTTATTATACAACTACCAGCACCATCACCTGCCCCAAAATCTGAAAGGTTCTGCAGCAGCTTTATAAGTGACAGAAAATCTTCCCAATTAATTTGACGAATATCAAAATAAGGGGCGGATTCAACGGTCTGTACCTTCAGGTGCCTGGGAGAAGAGGTTACGCCTGTACATCACACACACGTTCCCCACACACACACGTTCCACACACACGTTCCACCCACCCACACACACGTTCCACACACACACACACACACACACACACGTTCCCCACAAGCAGTAGAGCGTTTCAGTGCATTTTCGGCGCCATTTCTCCGAAGCGCCGCCCAACGCACAGAAGCGTTATTAGGCGGGAAACACTGAATGAAAATTACCAGGTAAAATAAAATAGAATTTACTTTTAGGTGAATTCCAAGTGGGGCAAAACAAGTCAAAACAAAAAGTTAAAACAAAAAGATTATGCCTGCTATAGCTGGCTGAGTGTTGAACCAAGCATTCAGATTTACAATGACAATATTGCAGTTATGCCAGGAACTTGTTATTTTGCATGCTTCAATATTTATTTACACAATGACAGCCAATCTGGCTACTTCAAATGCCTGCTTGTTTAAAGTAATGGTTTGTTGAAGACAATCTAAAGCACTACACAGAGATAAATCAATAGCCCCATCTAAGCAGTTACAGTAGACCCTAGAGCGCTCAAAAATGCATCCAACAGCCATTCCTCACAGATGTATAGCCTAAAACGTAACCTATAGAAGCATTCAGGTTTCAATAAATAAAGTGAAAGATGTGAAGGAATAAATAATAGTCTCTCTCTTGGGAACATTCCATGAAACCAGGAAAAATATGACTTGACTTTCATTGAAAGAGAGGACAACAGAAAACACTATCAAATACCCAAAAATAGTATGTAATATTATACTACTACAATACTATGCAATATATAGACTTATTTCTAGTAGGACTCCACTTTACTACGTGTCAGCCTACTAGTATGCAAATGTTAAAGGTTTCACTTCCTTTACCTTACACATCCAGTACCTTCATGTCTCCATTTCCAGAACAGAGAAATGTAAAGTGGCCATGAACCAGTGATCAAAGGCACTTTGCTTTTCAGGAAAAAAAAAAAGGTGATACTTTCTGTTACAGACTAACAGAACATATCAATCAATTGATCTCACTCTCAATATAACTCATTAAATGTTGTTTAG
Source organism: Forbesichthys agassizii (assembly GCA_026546735.1). Taxonomy (NCBI): domain Eukaryota; kingdom Metazoa; phylum Chordata; class Actinopteri; order Percopsiformes; family Amblyopsidae; genus Forbesichthys; species Forbesichthys agassizii. The sequence goes on along the minus strand of JAODLL010018838.1, from coordinate 4,690 downwards.
GCTAGTAGTTTTCATTGTGTGCATTTTTGCACAATGAACAGTTTAAACGTGCGCAAACAAAGCCTATTCAACAACGTTGGTAGCTCGTAACAGTTGAGCATGTTCACTGGTGCTACAAATCAATATCTGAGCTGGATTAGCCCATTTATATGGGGACCTTGTAACCCCGATTTAAGTTGAATAGAATTGCAATCAGAACCGAACAGACTACAGTGCAAATGTAAAATTATCATGCGTCATTAAAGCCCGATCTAATATGTCGCATTTGTAACAGTCGCTTAATGAACAGTGTTTAACAGTGTTTCAAAAATGCTGAATTATACAATAAAATGCGGCAAGCCTTTGAGTGCCCAAAGACATCTGTGTGAGTGAGTGCTGCATTTGGCATGAAACAACCAGTCTAAATGGTTATGTACATACAGTTAATACGGTTATGTGTTGTGAGGCAATGTGGTGTACCGTATATAGATTTTAAAGTACGGTACGTAGCTTGAAAATAAAGCGACTAGACGCGATCTTCCGGGTTTTACCTCGGATGTCAAGAGCAAGGAGTCCGATTTGACCGGAAATCGTATGCATCACAGGGGGAAAAAAGGACTTTGTTTCAATGACATCCACTATTTAAAAGTTGTAAAGCCAACAATGTTGAGAATCCCACACTGACGACAGCTCAAACGATATCGTAATATAAAATGGTTAGAGGTGCAAATCAATGTCATGTTCTGATCACAGGCATTTTAACTTGCAACAAAAGTTGTAACACATGAGTCAAATGTCCCGTTTCCGTAAGCAATTGAAACATTTTCACTACTACTTTTCTACGTCAACAGTAGAAAACTACGATACTCTTCTGGAAAAGGGGCATTTGGGGTTTACTAGCATAACCAGTCAAAGCTAGCAATACCATAACTAATTTCTTGCTGGATGCTACGGTACCAGGAATTGTACCTAAGGTCACCACAATACCACCACCGTTAGCTTACCATGGGTCAAACTCGTGGATGATGCTCTCGAACCGAATCACTGCGAAAAGTCTAGAGCTGAATCCTGCCAACCAGGCCAAAAAGAGAATGGTAAAGGACAGTAGAGACTGCCATCCTGCCGGCTGGGCCAGTCCCCCAGAGAGGCCTGGCTTGCCCGCGGCTCCAGCCACGATGCTGGCCCGGCTGTTTCCGTGCACTGAGCCGCCGGCGTTCGCAGACGCTTTGTGCTTGCCATCGCTGGATGTGTGGTGCTCCGCCATTGCTGTGCGCTGTGCGGCGTCAGTGGATTTGCTAGAGCGCCCTCCTGCCACGCTTCCTAGTCTCCCAACTGTTCCGTCCAGTCGGGCGTGAAACGCGAACGGTCTCAGTCTTCGCACCGGCTCGTTCTATTGTCTACTGTTTTCACAAAATCTCAAGCCGCGAAGAACAAGCGTTTCATCCCCTGTGCGCACTCATGCTCCAAACAGCGAAGCTGCAAAACATAGTCCGCCGCTAAGCGATTGAATGCCGGTAGAGAGGGATGGGATAGGCGGGACGACGGGAAGCGCTGTCAGCTTCTCATAGAACGACAGGTACAATGGGCGGAGCCAGCGTTTGCTGAGCCTCGGATATTCAGTGACCAATCCGGGAACAATATCGGTTGGATAGACAGTATTATTAGCCAGTTATATTCCACAAAGTCGTAAATTGAAATTGAAAAATTGTAATCATCTGTTCTCTATGAAAATGAATAATCCCGTTGACTAAAATACAGCCCTTGTTATATGTAAACTGTCTGTATAGACTTGAATCAGGAACCTCACATGGACTATCATAAAGTTACATTAGTAAAGTAGGCGTACAAGAAGTCAACACGAAAAATATACTTTTGCAGAAAGATAGGCAGGTTTGTGCATTAAAGGTCAAGTTGGAGATGCTGAAGAAAAGATTGATATTTTACGTCTAAACAAATGGACTACCTCTCTTCATTGCTTTCTCAAAGCTCCATCCTCCAAAATGGACACGCATGATGTTTATGGTCCTATTCACAGAGCCAGGACTGTGTTTTAGGAAGTTGAAGAACTGGATGCTTTTTCAGTGCACACACACACACACACACACACACACACACACACACACACACACACACACACACTCACACACAGAAAGAACAATCTCAAATAATTTTAATTTTCATACATTTTATTTGTATATTTTATATCTAATTTGTATGCTCCCATCTTAGTCAAATGTTTTTATTTTAGGCTGTTTGTATTTGTAGATGTCCTTGAGTGTCTTGAAAGATTTTATTATTATTATTATTATTATTAATAATAATATTATTATTATTATTATTATTATAGCTGACCATGAGGAGAGATTCACTAAACTTGACCAAATGTGTATTGAATTAGAATCGCTTAGCACACCTTTAATGTTCTTTGCGAATGCAATATTTCTGTTGCCCTTAGTTGTTCTACTGTGAGAGATAGGTGGTAATAAAGACCGATGTTTCTCATCATTATTGTGTCCCCCCAGCAAGCAAGAGTGCATCATTTATCAAGGTAGTACTTCTATAACTTCCCCAAAGCTTTGGAACTTTTATTGGAATGTGACACCTGTAATTTTTTTTAACGTTTCAAATAAACTTTGAAGGGCTGATTGATTGCTAGCATTTCTGTAATATCTGCAATAGCCTACGTCATCGAGCCATAGGCCTAGAGCAAGTAATAGTGAGATATATTTAGTGTAGCTAAAAATCATTACCCCAAAGGAAAATAAATAATTTAGTTGAGCATAATATACCCTGACAATATATTCTTTCCTAACAACGTTAGTGTTTACCACATGTTCTTGTTTCCTGAAACATTATGCTACTGAAAAACTATTACAAGTGCAAGTGCTGTAATGCATAATCAGAAAAAACAAAGCACAAAGATGAAGTAATTATACTGCTGAATTCATGAGGATGAGAACACCCACGTTATATTTTGATAGTGTTATAAATATATCAAAACACCTGTTCTCAACACTGCATAATTACAGGAATGTTTAATTAAATGATTATTGTCAAGTGGATGTGCTAGCATGCATGGTCACGGAAAGTCCTTTGTTCTAAATTTAAACTGTTTAATGTTAATATTATAACTTCCTTGGGTAAGGTTATCATTCATTGTCTGGCTGGCTAAGGACACAAAATGTAATATAAATATTGCATTAAGCGTTTGCCAATTTCAAAGTGTTCACTGTGTGTGTGTGTGTGTGTGTGTGTGTGTGTGTGTGTGTGTGTGTGTGTGTGTGTGTGTGCTTTTACAGAATAGCAATCTATTGCTAGGTGAGATAAGCAAGAAAATGGTCCAGATTCCCTTCCTGACTTAACATCAATGCACCTTATATGCCTTCCCAATGCTATAAGACAGATAACACATTAAGAATAGATGGGGTGTTTATATAGCGGATTTGGTGACTTGAGTTTGGGCCATTATAATGGGGCTTTGGATGAAAACTCCCCACTGAAGAGACATGGGAGGAGCCGATTAGCGGCAGATAAGTACAGTATGAAACAGGACAGAGACAGGGAGATGCAAGGCGTCTAATAAAGCAGAATAAAAGGGTGATTATGGCAACGGATGTGGGTCATCAGGGAGAAAAGATGGAGTGGGAGAAGTGGAGGGGAGATTTGGGTTCACATGGAGATCGTGGTAAAACACGACTGCAGAGGTGAACTGCAGCAAAGGGGAATTCAAACACACGTAAACATTACACACACACACACACTGTAATATGGTAGCAAGCAATGTTTCTCTCATACACACACTCATACACACACCTATAGTTCTTGTCATTCATCAAGGCCTGTTTTGCCCCCCCCCCCGCCCCCCCCACATCGTCTCCAAATCCTGAATGTGTGACCTTTGAAAGAAATGGAAATGCTGGCAGTGTAAATTGCTTCAGTCGCATCCATTGTCAAAAAGGCCATGCCCAGATGAAAGCCAGCCCATATAAATGCTGTTTGCTGTTGCTCAGGGCAGATCTGTCTTGTCTCCAGAGGCAGACTTGAGAGTTTGTTTGCTTATGCTTTTGATTTGCTTCTTTCGCTTGTTCGTTTTTTCTCCATCCTTTTGGTTCTGCAGTTTCCTGAGTATACGTCAGAGATCCACGGGGTTTATGCAATGATTCTCTAGGTGTCTACAGTACTTTGCAAAAAGCCATCGTGCTAAACCTCTAGATACCTGCCTTGGGCCTCCCTCACCATGTTTAAAGGTATTCTTTCTTTGCTATGTCAGTATCTCTCTCTCTGAGTGTGTGTTCGTGTGTGTGCGCGTGGGTGTGTGTGCGTGCGCATGCTTGTGTGCGCGAGTGTTCACGGCATGGTCAAGATTGTCATGTTCGCTTTCTGCTCTTTTGTCCACACTGATCGGTAATTGAGAATCATTTATCCTGTGAATTCTGAACACTATAGAGATCTATTTCCCACATGCAATATTGACTGCTTTAAGGGGGCAGTATGTTTGAAAGGGCTGATCGACAAAAAAAAGCAGAGTTGAAGAATACCTTTCCACGATGACAAACTTGCTGCAAAGCAGGGCTGAAACTGTAATGCATTTTAAAAACAGATTTATTTAGATGAGTACATTCATTGGTGTTTAATTCCTTACAAGGGAAGCGACACAACTCCTGGTCCAAACCCTAGTGATCTCCCGCTTGGACTACTGCAACTCGCTGCT
>JAODLL010018828.1:0-26666 GCA_026546735.1 Forbesichthys agassizii | reverse complement strand
TATATGTATGTATATATGTATATATATGTATGTATATATGTATATGTATATATATATATATATATATATATATATATAAAAACTATGTGTGTACTTTTACTTTGAGAAAGAAAAAAAAATCATATCACCGATTTCATGCGCTTGCCTTCAATGCCTACGTTGGTCAACATTTAAACTCTAGTCAAAACACTCTTGAAATATAGGATTAATATTTCCATAACTTGTTTCCATAACTTTCTTACGCTACTGCTGTATATACACATGGCAGTTTTGTTCCTCTGCGGAAGCCATTTACTCATCTTGAGGTCATTGATGGGGAGGTACCTGCTACCTGCAGTAGCCGTTTTCTCACATTTCAAGAGGCACCATGAAATGTTAATACACTTGTCTTTTACCAGTATCCTGGAGCAATACACTAAATAATGCAATAGGGTTGCATGTCTAGTCCTTAGTTTTTTTTATTTAATAGTAAAACTTCAGTAAGTCTATTAGAATGTTGAACACTAATACAAATATAATACTTTGCTCTGAGTCTAGGGCAAACCATAGTCCAAATGGACGTCCACCACCTCACCTGGTATTGCGTTGCCGTTCGCAAACGAGGATGTGTTCTTTTCTTCTTGCCTGTTTCTGCGTCAGGGTATTGAAAGCATACTTGTCTCATCACAGGAAATAAGTGGTTAGTCCTCTTCCTGTTCTCGCGTGCCTTAATAGAAAAGAGTAAAGACGCGTGTCTCTTACTGTGTTTGGGGAATCCACCCTACGTTGCATACACACACACACACACACACACACACACCAGCTGGTTGGCAACTGCTGCCACGGCTACGATCGGAGACAACAGGTAATACGTTTTTGGGAGTGAGAAGAACTACGTCTAGAACAAGCACGGCTATCTGCTTCGACCCTTCAATTGGCTGCTCTCCCAGCTTGAGGGCTCATGGAGAATGAGGTAGACGTCAGTGTGTTGCATGTGTGACGCTGTGTCAACAGCATGGGAATGTAGCTTAAGTTTTACTGGCGTACTGTTGCTGTAGCTTCTGGGTTTGTGATCAAGTGGTTGTTTTTACTGTGCATAACTACGTGAGAATGTGATAGGCAGTTCGCTAGATAGTATCGTATGTTATGCAATATTGTATGTTATGCAAGTGTTTGAAGAAGGGGAAGGAAAATGAGTATTGGGTCTTCTCTCACTTTCCCTCCTGTTTATTTATTTATTAATTTTTTTCCCCCCCAACTACGCAAGAAACATAACGGCTCATTACTACAGTACGTTTTCTTTGGATCTGACAGTAACAGTAGCAGTTATTGCTGCACCACTGTACTCTGAAACAGGGCCGTGTGGCTCCATTTGTGGCAGCTGGAGAGAAGGCACTCTGGGCACAAATTACAATGCCGATGCAGCCCACATTTCTGTATGTCGTAGCTGCAACGCGCTCTGGTTCTTCACTACACAACGTTGCAGAGGAGCAGGAGCTGCTTCTGGTTTGTGTGTCAGAATGTCTTTCAAGCTCCCGCTCTGGTCGGTGCTGCCTGGCCGACCAGGACCGGGTGGGGTTTTGGGGGTCGCCACACAGCCATAAATAACATCTCAGCCCGTGTGTTCTCCCTGTGTCCGTGCTTCAGCCTGGCATCGTGTCTCCGTTCAAGCGGGTGTTCCTTAAAGGAGAGAAGGGGCGTGACAAGAAGGCCCAGGAGAAGGCGACCGAGCGACGGGCCCTCCACACCTTCTCTCTCTCCCAGCCCGACCACCGGATAGACCCCGACATCCTGCTGAATGACTACATCGAGAAGGAGGTCAAAGTGCGTGGTCTAGTTTAGATGCACGCTCCCTACCTGCATGTTTTTGTCATTTGATGTTACTACTACTAACTGCATGCAGGTTCAGTAGGGGAACGATATCAACAAGCGGTGTGTTCAGAGGAATGAGAACTGCGGGAGATTGCGTATTTGGAGCACTCCACAGTTCTTTGCACCCACTGTTAGCATACGCGGTAGCGTGACGCGCCGTGTATTCTGACACCTCCCTGTGTTTTCTGCCCTGCACAGTATTTGGGCCAGCTGACATCAATCCCAGGATACCTGAACCCGTCCAGTCGGACGGAGGTGCTACAGCTCATTGACAATGCGAGGGTAGGCTGCTGCCCCTGTCATGTCACTTGGCTTGTCTGTGTGTGTGTCCATACCACCGTTTTATCTTGACCTGGGCGTAATCACTGCAGATGCAGCTCCCATAGCAAACACTACAATCATACAATTCCAATTCATAAATTATTACAAGTTTTACTGTGGAGTGCTTTGGTAACCTTGTTCATCAAAACATTCATGCCAACAAAGCCCATTAAATTAAAAATAAATGACATTCAGTTACAATCAAAGAGATGATTTATCCTCTTGGGGACCCACGGGTCAACTCATCCCCCCCCCCTCCCCCCTTTTGCGTTCCTTCCCCCACCCTCCCAGAAGAGCCACCAGCTGGCTGGCCAGCTGACGTCGGAGCAGGACGCGGTGGTAAGCCTGTCGGCCTACAACGTCAAGCTGGTGTGGCGCGATGGCGAGGACATCATCCTGCGAGTGCCCATCCACGACATCGCCGCCGTCTCCTACATCAGGGACGACTTCCTGCATCTGGTGGTGCTCAAGACAGGTGCTCTCTCTCTCTCTCTCTCTCTCGCTCTCTCTCTCCATCTTCTACATCAGGGGACGACTTCCTGCAACTAGTGGTAGTAGTGATGCTCAAGACAGGTGCTCTCTCTCTCTCTCTCTCTCTCTCTCTCTCTCTCTCTCTCTCTCTCTCTCTCTCTCTCTCTCTCTCTCTCTCTCTCTTTGTCTTTTTCTCTGTTGCCGTGTATATTTGTCACACACACACACACACCCACCCCAGTAGCACAAACAATGGCTGTAACATTTGCTCTTGATCATGAAAAGACTTCTTTAATATTCCTGATCTAAACTCCTATGTAACATTGTACACATTAGATTATTGTACTTAACCCTCCTGATGGCCAAAGCGTTCCTCTAATGGTGAATGATTAAAGAGGCGTTCGTACTGCGTTACACAGTGTGTGTTGACGGTGCGTCCGCCTGTGTGTTTTAGCCCAGGAGCCGGGCGGCTCTCCGTGTCCCAGCTCCTGCCCCGACCTCAACAAGTCCCAGACCCTCAGCTCCCTGTCGGAGAGCGGCGCTGTGCTCGTCGAGGTCTGCTGCCTCCTCGTGCTCGCCGTCGACAACAAGGTGTTCATTGACTTTCTCCATAACAGCCCACCTTGCTGCGAGTATAGGATGTCCTGCTACTGTACATTACAAGCCAGTACAGTCACTACTATACTATAAGTCATATTATACTGGTTGTCACTAGTGCTGACATTCACGTAAAGCTCCAAATGTGAGATCCAGGTGTGCTTCCGCCTTGTGTAACGCCCGACTCATCAAGAAGCAGCTAGACATTTCAAATTATTTGGACTTAATTGGACCATAATTAACAATTAAATGTGTATTTGTCTTGTCATATACAAATCTGATTCATATTTTGTATCATATTTGATTCATCAGACCTCAGACAACGTCTTGATCAAACATTTTTAGTTTAGAAAAAAACTTGGAATATATGTATACAGAAGCCAACAATGTGATGGGAAAATAAATTAGAAACGTTCTGAAAATAGTGACTTGAGAACATACTGTATATGTTCCAGGCTGCAGCAGAGGAGCTGTGTCTTCTGCTCAACCAGGTGTTTCAGATTGTTTACACCGAGTCCACCATCGATTTCCTGGACAGAGCCATCTTCGACGGGGCCACTACGCCTACCAGGCTCCTTTCACAATACAGTGGTAATAACAATAAAGAGAATACTCATAATGTTTACATTACAAAGATGCAGAGTTGTAAAGTGCAAATGAACCTGTAAATATGCTCTTCGCCAATCCTGCAGACGACGACTCAAGTAAAGTGGACGTGAAGGAGTCTTTTGAAGCAGAAGCCAGCACATTGTAAGTATCTGTCATGGCTTGATGGCCCTGCCATGCTTCCTGGGGTTTCCCTTCACTTCCTTGTCTTGTCATTACACACACCTGGTGCCCATTCCCCTAATTAGGTAGAGTATATGTATCCGTGTGTTTCTCCCTGTCTCTGTTGATTATTGTTTGCTGTTCTGGTGAGTGCATGCTATCTTTTGACAATTAAATTCATTGTTAAACCCAACCTGCGCTTGGTTTCTGCCACCTCATCCACGCATTTCGTGACAGTATCTGTCCATCCAGACAGTCTACCTCCTCTGTGGAGAAAGAAGGCACAGTGTGGCCAAGGCAGAAGTTTCCTTTGCGCATTCTCTCGTCATGTCCCTGCTGGGTCCATTTAAATTTAAACAAAGACACAATTCTAAATGGAATTTTCTGACTCTTAAGCCACTAGTTTTCATAACTGTATTTTCTGCATCTAAATGGCACATTTTTATTTGCTTAAAATTATTAGTCAGCTATTGCAACTTAATTGTAAGATAACTTTTTTTTTAATTTTTATTCACCAAATGATAACGTTCTCTGTGCGTGCTGAAAAAATAATCTATTATTATCACCGCTCACAACAACAAATCCGTAGTACGCCGTTTTGCTTCACAATACGTTTCCATGTGTGAGGCGGCGCTAAGGAGGGATATTGTGTTGACTTGAGCTCCAAGTTAGCAAGCATTCTGGAGAATAACTAACCCTGCCTTTAACTGGATTGTCCATAGATAGTCAGTGAAGCAACAGGCTTTAATGAGCAAAAATATCATCCTGTGGCTTCCATGTTTCCCTCCCTCAGCTCCTACCAGGACTCCCTGGAGGCAGAGGACTCCCCGGGAACCTCCAGCCCGGTCTCCCCCCAGACCAAGGCTGCCAGCGACGGAGAACTCAGCACCACAGCTGCAGAAATGCTGCAGGACTACATGACCACGGTACAGCGCTCTCATAGTCCGTCTGTCTGTCTGTCTGTCTGTCTGTTTGTGCTGCCCCTCATTCTGCCTGTGTGTGCTTTATCGTGCCTAGTCCACACGTACACACATACATTTGAAATGGGGGATTTCCTACTTAAAATTTAAAAATATATATTTCTAAAGAAAAGCGCTATAATTGTATTTATTTATTTTTAAATCATCTCCATCCACATGAAAAAGGCAATTGCATGCTTTCAAGCACTGTGGAAATCAATTACTAAAAATTCTAAACAAAGTATATAACGGGGCATACTATGTCAAACAAAGAAAATAACGGCACACGAGCTGATGCTACAAGCCAAAAACGAATTTCCCTGCCTAGACGCGAACACTGTAAACGACAAAATATAATTACGCTTTTTGCATGTGTACACTGTTTGCATGTTGATGATAGCCCAAAGCTCATATAAAAAGCGGTGTATTTTAAAGTAGCCGTGTGCGTGGTTACTTGGCATCAGTGAGTAAAGGTGTCATTGACCATTTTCCTGAAAACATGACATGCCAGCTCTGCAGTTTAAAGTATTTAGTTTTCTCTCCCCTCTCCTGTGTGTTTCCCGTCAGTTGCGGACTAAGTTATCCTCAACAGAGATCCAGCAGTTTGCCACTCTGCTTCACGAATATCGGAATGGCGCCTCCATCCACGAGTTCTGCATTAATCTACGGCAACTGTACGGGGACAGCAGGAAGTTTCTCCTGCTGGGTAGGCTCAAGTCTTCTCTACTAGCCTGCCTTTTGGGGGCCCAGGGTTTAAAGATCCCTACATGGTGGGGTCAGGTTCTCCTGCATCTACAAGATTATAAAAAACATTTACATTTTTTATTTATATAGCCTGTGTTTGTGTGTGTGTGTGTGTGTGTGTGTGACTTCAAATAGAAGGGGTTCCTATTTTGCAAATGGAAGGAAATTATTTCTGCCAGCTAATATAAAATGAATGTAACAGCCGGCCGTGCCGTATTTATTCATGTAATATGTTCTGGACTTAATAATTTTACTGGACTGTCTGGACCCTTGCCAATGTAACAAGATCGTTTTTGATTATTGGTGGACTATGCATACTTTTATTGGTGGTCTGGTGGATAATATGAGTCTTCATAGGTGAGTAGTTGGCTAAAAGCGTTAATTACTTGCTGATATTGAAAACCCACAAACTGTCCTGCTGCCCGCTTTGATATTTAACAGGTTATGAAACATTAATTATACAGTAGTTGTGTTTTAGTGGAGGTTTTGAGTATTCGAATACTCATTTGTCAATACCATCAAGTATTATTGGTATTCGGGACAGCCCTAGTGCGTGTAAATGTGAGGCTATATTGTAAAGTGCTTTGAGTGGCCAGATGTTAGCACAGCGCTTTTTAAAAGCAGTCTGCTTACCATGTAAAGACCTGTGGCTCTCCTCCCTCCAGGCCTGCGGCCCTTCATCCCGGAGAAGGACATCCAGCACTTTGAGAATTTCCTGGAGACCATCGGCGTGAAGGACGGCCGCGGCATCATCACGGACAGCTTCGGCCGCTACCGCCGCGTGGCCAGCTCCACCTCCGACTCCACCGCCAATGGCAATGGCGCGACGGGGGGCTACGGGGGCGGCGACAGCGGCGGCTCTGACGTGGGCCACGAGGCGTCCTCTGGCGACGAGTGGGACCGCATGATCACTGATATCAGCAACGACATCGAAGCGCTGGGCTGCAGCATGGACCAGGATGGGTCGCCACTGGGCGGGCCCTGACAACCCATTCAATTGGACCCCCGTCCTATAGGCACCGTTTGTTCCTGTTTATTGACTCTTGGATTCCTCTGACTGTCAAGGGGAACTTGACTCACTGAAACGTGATCTTACAAGGACGCTGTAGATGATGTTCAAGGAGCTGCATTTTATTTGTTTTTACATTAGACTTTTTTGGTTTTAGTATTCATTTATTGGCAGTATCTGCCTCTGCTGTTAATGTAGTGAATCTCTCAAGTCTCTTCAAGGGTGTGCAGGTCCACTCGAATATCCCTGCTAGACGGAGTGAATAAGGATTATGTATGTAAAGTGAAGTATTTAGCCTGAGGCTGTGCTGTTTTACAATGCTGTATTGTGTGAAGTTGCATTGTAATGCAGCTTTCATTCACATGTTTTCTATAATCTACCAGACTGCATTGCTGGGAGTGTATCTATTGCCTTTGTTCGTCACGTGTTTTGTGTATCAGTTTAGTCACTTGATGTTAATGCTTTGGTGTGTATACGTTTCCCTTATTTTCCACCGCCCACGGAAATGCTGTTAAAAATGAAGGTTGCCCTTTTGAGGAGCAAAGTTGACAAATTAGCCAATTGGTTTAAATGGCCGACAGATTGTCTTTGGTCCTGTCATTTGCATTCGTAAGTCACCATGTCCACTGCATAGTACTGTGCATTTCCCAGTGGGTTTACTCTGTGATCTGTCTTTACACTGCAATTGGCTACTTCTGCCGAAGTGTCTGCCCAGACACACGTGGAATTATGAACTGTAAATCGACAGTCGTTTAGTAAATTCATGGTTATTAAATAACAGTTACCTTACTCTCAGTGTGATGTCATGGAGGATTACTATCGTCAGTGGTATCTTGAAGGTTACATTATTGTGATATTACAATATACAGTATAAGAGAAATGCAGTGTGAGGTTGTTGATTCCATTTAACAAATAACAGGAGTTACATTTGGTGGGGACATTTGCTTGCAAGCATCTCTTTAAGCCGCTCTTCCATTGTCAGTCCTATTTTCATTGAAGGAATATTACCGGCTTTTACCTCTGAATACCTCTAATATCTGGAATTAGTTACCTTGGTCTCGGGAACAGAGGGGGAATTCTCCTTCACATACTCTCTCGGTGTCCCTACACAGCTGTCCTGTTAAAGTGTTTTGACATTCAAATGTGTTGACATGGTGCAGGCCACCTGCAGCTTGAGAATCACCTGAAGAAAGGAATAAGGGCAGTGGATTGCGGTATGCTAGTGCACAATGAAACGATGCACCTGGGTGTATATTGCATCAAGTGTTGTTTATAGGGCCAAAGATGAGGTAATCCCGAGATCTGTGCTCTCATTGCTTGTGCACTTCGTGGAGGACACTGGTTGCCTTGGTCAGGTGCCAGACTGTCTGTGACACTGTTGTGTCAGTGTGTTTGGTTGGTGACATGTGGCCCTTTGTGTTTCGGCTTTTGTCGCACGCTACACGGTGAGGTCCTTATTGGCCTCTCACAGGTTCTCATGTTAATCCAATCACAGTGGGAACAAAGACTCTAGTGCCTCATCTTTTAACAAGTAATTGTTTAATGGTATGTGAGCTGGTTTAATTAAGTCATTAGACGACATACTGCTGTGTTTCACAAAGAGTTGGAGAATTATCATTAATGTAATGAGCAAAGCCCCTGTTGTGCATCACCACCTTGTGTAAGCATGTCTTACAAAGACAAATTAGATGTTAATACTTGTTTGAAATGAAAGGGTCATTACACTTTCAAGGTTTATTTGGATTGTGCTCCCTTACACATAGTCATAATGGGCAGATTAGATTAAAGTTAAAGTGGTAATAATTGGTAACATGGATGTGAACGTTTATTGCAACAGGGCACATCTTTACTGGAAGATGTACTCAGAAATCTCCTTAAAAATGGAAAGGAAACCCTTTCAGACAGTGACTATTACCCATAACAATATAATACCCTTGGAGCTTTCATTGGCACTACATTTTTAATATACTACAACTTTGCTTCTATACTAATGTGATCCTGACAGGATCAGGCAGGCCCTCTAAAATTTAAAAACTATTTTCCAATCACTCAATACAGCAACAGCAGTTTGCCAGCAGTGGAACTAAATGGTGTGGTTACACTTACAACCAAAAAATGGTATTTGTCTGTTGAATTAATCCCAGTGTGTCTGGTTATACAAGATGGCCACTGGCCACCATGCCCTCCTGACTAGTGATTTGGGTAAAGGGGGGATGTGGCTTTCAGCAACATTTATCTCTGCATGAAAATGTCAGATGTCAGGACATCTTGTGGCCCTGTGAACCAAGACGGATTAGTGGTTAGGCGTAATTCAGATGGAATCTCATGTTCATAACATGAGATTCCATGTTATGTGGGTACAAGGACCACCCATTAAAGACATGTACTGATAACTAAACTGCTATACTGGAATATGTGCTTCCTCCACCAGATTAGCATGGTGCTATACCATGGTGTTGACATTCTGACATAGCAACAAAAAAGATGAGGTTTTAATTTATCTTACATTTTGGTCATTAATTGTATTCTTTATGCACCTGTTTAAATGTTTCTTTTATTTATTTTTTAATCTGATTGCATTTTTATTAATGTTGTTTCTCTGTATTTCTGTATTTGTTAATGGGAAGCACAAATGTGCATGTATTCCCTCTCTATAAAACACTTGAACATCAATTCTGTATGAAAAGTGCTACATAAATAAAGATTATTATTATTATTATAACAACCCATTCTCATCACCACAACTGCAGGAGTCCAGGCATTTCCCCACTGTTTACAATGGGCCACCAGCCTGTGCTGGTGAAAAACATTAGGCAGCAGGGCAGATATTGGCCCACTTGTAGGAGGCAGGAGTTATGAACCCAGTGACCCTGAGATCATTTTGCCGGATCATTAGGAAGTCCAAAGTTCAAACAACAGGCAGAGGTCCTCAGAACAACAGACAAGCTGCAACTTCACAACTCATTCTCAAATTCAATTCATGTCTGAGTGGAAGACATTTATTTAGTTTCCAGATTCACTATAAGCTTTATGTCCCTGCAGGAGGACCTGGATCACAGAAGACGTGGTCGATATTTATGTTGAAACAGGACCACAACGCCTCCCAAATGCACAATAAGTATTCCAGCATCAATAAACCACATTTAACTAAGACTAAATTAGAATTTTAAATACTGAGTGCTGGTTTAAGATAAACAAATCGAATTTGTTTAAATGTATTAACCTCAACAAATAACTGATATGAAGCCTAGACATAATTTGTTCTGTTAGCCACTGCATGAATAATCTTTAAAAAAAAAAAGTTTGTCTATTTCTTACATCTGTATTTGTACTGCTGTTGTGTGGTACATTTAAGGTGTTTTCCAATAGAATAAATGAGAATAGAAGAGAACATTACCATGTTACACAGGTTTTAGGCTACGTTACCATGTTACACAGGTTTTAGGCTACGATACCATGTTACACAGGTTTTAGGCTACAACGTTACCATGTTATACAGGTTTTATGCTACTTCTAGAACCTACAAAACCACTGAAAACTAGATAGATTAGATACACATTGAGCCTTTCACAATTAACTAATCTCAATATAGAATAAAGAGTACAGTACAGTACATAGCCTGTGTTTTAGTGTAGTTTAACAGTACTGGTTATTATAAAATAAAGCAACATAACTTTGCACCATCAGACATCTGATGTCATTTTTTATTAATTTGTTAAAACTAATTAATTCAGTATACATTTTTTAGATGTAAAATTAAGGCATCTATAGCCTACAGTTGGCTACAAAGATATGCTTAAGAAATAATACATTATTTAGTAAATTACAAAGTTTAAACCATCACACAAATCAAAGCAGTTTATTAAAGTTAATTCTAAATTATATTCAGTAATACAAAATCAAAATGATATAGGTCAACTTGTCTAAACGTATACATTTTACATAAAGTACTTTTAGATTGTATTTTTTATAAATATTTTCGCTATTAAAAAAAGTGATAAACTAAACCTACATAAAACCACTTCAGTTAAGGCTTTGAAAAAGCCTTTTAAACCACAGAAATACACACTAATCTGCCAACGTTAATAAAAAATGGCTAAGTGCGCGTCGTCTGGCTGTTCCAGGTGAATTCCATGTCAGCGGAAGTGCTGTCACTGACGCTAGCAAAGCGAGAATCGGCGAGAGTTGATGTTCATCTTGGTGACGCCAATGAGCCGCAGCGGGGCAGAGAGACCGAGGCCAGGGGTCACGGGGCACTCACACAGCAGGTCCGACAGCTCGTCGCGCTCCTCCATGCCAAACGTGGCATCATTGAGCATCCGTCGGTGAAGGTGGCACGCTTGCTCGATCTTCAGCTTGTTGATGTCGCTACGTAGACGCATGAGTTGCCTAGCAAGCTGCTGGTCCTGCAAACGCATCTCTGTCTGAAAGAGAGAGAGAGAGAGAGAAAGACTTAAACACACATCCATTCACATACATACAGTAAAAGAACACAAATTATGGTACATTTGGCTGTAATTTAATTTTAAGTGCATGTGTTTCACTGTTTCCAAGCTTTACTGTCTGGCATCTACCACCACATGTCTATTCTTGGTGTTTGTTTAATGTATGACATAACTGGCCTCAGTAAACTGATTACACTTGCAAAATGGTGTATGGAAACTAAGGCCTGGTTTCCTGACTAATAATCACTTTTACTCAATTGAACTTGAAGAAAGACCTTGTGTGTGACAATAAAGCACTTTTCCTAATTAGGTAATCTCTTCAAAACAAAAATGCATAAGATTGGTGAAATGCCTATAGAAGAAAGCCACAAGGCACATAATCTTTGTGCAAGCATCGACCATTATCCTAAATGTTTAATTTAATAGATTGTGCAAACTACTCACCAGTTCTTTCCTGAGCCAGCTCAGAGCCTCGTCAATATTCCCAAAGCCTTTCAGAACTTCCGATGGCAACTTCCTCTGAATGACTTCAGGGTCCACTTCAAACTTGTTGGGCCGGTCCGGATCTCCCTGAGTTGCTTGGAGGTGGCATTCTTGTCTCGCTGGATCTCTAATGCTGTGTGCCTCTAGCTGGGCTTTCCACTCCAGGTAAGAGGGCCTCCTGGTCTCTAGTCTTAATTTTTCTGTCAAGGCCTTCAGGTTCATTAGATGGTCATCTGCAGCCAAGTCCTCGTCTTCCATGCTAGCTTCTTCCAGATCACTGGCTCTGTCCAGCATACTTTGAGGGATTATAGGCGTGTCCATCATTAATATTCTGCCTCAGTGGTGATTCAATGTCAAGATGGAAGGCTGAGGGAGTTGATCTTCATTGATGCGGCCATTTGTCCCTATGGTTCGTGTTCATACAACTTGGTTTACAATAATGTGCGCCTGCGTTTTTATATCAAAATAGATAATACCTACTTAAGGATAGTATCTGAGAAAATGTATTTTCAGATCTTCCAAGAAGGTTCAGTTATTCCTCTGGCATCCATGAAGCAGACAGTCACTGGAACTGTATAGGAAACAGATACCCATGTGAATTTTACATTTGCTACAGTAGATAGCTTAGTCACGCATGTGGAAATGAAGAGCACAAAACATTTGACATTAGGCGTTTGGACACTTTGGACACTAATTGGCCATTATATACATTGCTCTGAGATTATATAATTTACTGGGATCAAGCTGTTTCCATGGCAACATCACAGGAACTATTAATGAATCAGCATTTTGAGCTTTATCATCTGATACACAGCTTAGCTTCAATTAAGCCCAACATTTTCTGGATTTAGACATTATTTAACATTATTTGACTATAAGTGACAATAATGTGTCAACTGTGCTGTTCTTTGCTGAAATGTCATATTTTCTTCATTCAGTCTGCTTCAGAAAACCAATAGGCCCATTCCGATGTAATGTTCAACATCATACACTGTACATCTGTGAACATAATCATGCGTTTACTCCTGTTTCAGGTGTGTTTAGATGGGAAATAGTTCTATTTCATTTTTCAGTATTCACAGCATTAGCATACTGTGGGAACCATGGCAGAGGTAAGCACAGGGAAACAGTTGGTTTAGTGTCCTATTCACAACGTCTTAAGTGGTTACAGTCACACAGTTCTATAATGGGCACAGCAGACCAGCGATGAAGTCATTGCCCTTGTTTCTAATGATAGGCTTCGCTGTTTTGTAAGGTGAAGTAGACCTCTGACTGTACAGAGCGACTTTCCATATTCTCTAAAGAAAGCAACATGTCTCCTGGGAGAGCATCGTAATAGGAGAGCATTAGTGGAGGAGGACAATCCACACACATTTAAAGACGATTTTAAGGCCAATGATCAGTGAGAAAGAGATTTCAAGAGATTTCAAGTGCAGAGGTCCTAGAAAATATAAAAGGCATAAAGTATTGGCAATATGTGTTGTCAAATAATGTGTGTGTGCTAAAGACACTCACTTGAGTTTTAGCATTTAGGCCAAAGCAACTTCAATGATCAGTAGATATGGTTAGCCTCCTGCTCAATTAAGGTTTTTATGTGATGCAAGTTGAGTCTGTCTTCTGTATATGAAAAGTGCAATAGCCATGCCTTGCTTTGCCTATACCCTCTTTCTAGATACTGTTTTATGACTGGTGTCTACTAATATTTGGTGTATGTTTAATATGTGGCAAACTTTTTCAAAAGACCAGCAGTAAGTTTATTTATTTAAAGTTACATTCAGAATATGAAATGGCGTCTTGGGGTGATAAATGACACTCGCAACACCCTCAAAAGAAATACAAAATCTTCTCCATTATCTTATCTGGCATGAGTGGCATCCAATTCACAAAGCGTGCCCGCAGTCTTGCAGCCGTGACATTCCACTGGTTTCATGGCTACTGTCTGACTGCTGCATCATTTGATTGCTCGGCAACGTCCAGTCAGTCGTCTGCACGGGTTGCCAACAATGCCACACCAATAAAATCCATCATGCGGTGTCGAGTATTAGTTGCCCAAATGCGGTCTGACAAAAGAATGTCTGGCCCTTCTGTGAGAGGGGATACAGTAGACTACAGAGATCTTCTCACTGAGTTTGGTTGCAATTCAAGCGAAACAATTAAAAATAGTTTAGATGTATTTTCTCGTGAGATATTTCTGCATAAAATGTCGGTCATTGTTCTTTCAAACGCCCATAGGCTAAATACATCAAATCACTAAAAAAAATCTAGAAAGGAAACTAAATTCAAGTTTATTTAGAATCATGTTCAGACGTTAGGCCTAACACAGATCTTGAAAAAAAGAGGATATTCTACAAGAACAACCCATTCTCTATTCTATTCTCCAATTGTAGGTTATTTGATACAATTAAAGAATATAGGGCTACAAAGCAGGCTGCACAGTATGCAGAATAGGCTCCGTTATTATAGTTCTATGAGCTACATGTAGGCAGCAGGTTACTGTACCGTGCACGCATGCAGGAATTCTGCTGTAGGCTGTACGGAATTAAAATAAACTACGACCAGAGCAGCAGTTAAATAGGGCTACGACAAATGCGCGCACACGCATACGCACGTAGTCAGTTCTCTACATTTAGAAACTGCGTTTCAGACTGATAAAGACCTTTAGCTTATCCTAGGAAAACCAAAATATGAGATAACACAAAGTGCACTGACGTACTGTAGCCTACATCTACAACGTTGCCTACCTGTACCGGAGTTGTCCAGCAGCTTCAAGACAACGAGTCTTCGGTATACGAGTGTCTGCACTCTGTCTGATCTTTTCGCATCCCCAAATTCCCGCTACAGCTCGACGATCCACTCGCTTTGAACAGCGAGGGACTGGAGGAGGAGCAGCATACCCTTGCGTCAGGTTTGGTTGCTTGGAGATCCACATATCAAGCTCCTTGCAGCCCGCGAACGAAAATGTCGCAGCAATCGCGACACTGATTAGAACAGGTTTGAGCTACATTGTTTTTATTTAAGTTATCAAATCAAATAATTACAGTAAATATTGCCACTGCACTGTACAAAATAATTTTGATTATCACAAACAAACAAAGAAGAAATAAAGTTTTCATATGTCCTATACAAGGACTCCCGAACACGAATAGTTTCAAATATATCGATGCTCAGCAACATAGCCTAAAACGTCATTATTATTGTAGACGCAATAGGGTCATTTGTATCTCAAGTCTATTTTCTGATTGTCTCCAGTAGGGTAGAATATCTGTCACTTAGGCTACAGCACAGTATGATTTTGTATGGTATTATTTGGTAATATAGTCATACCACTCACAATATGTTATGTTGTTTATGACCATGTCTCTCCAACTACACATTGCAGATGAGTATTTGAGTAGAAAATAATTTTAAAAAGTGGAAGTTACAATTGGTTTCTAAAATAAAAAGAAATGAAAATATTTGTATATACAGAATCAACAGACTAGTCATTTCTGTATCGTAATCCACACACAGGAGCATGCGCACACACATACACACGCAATGTTATATACCTGAGTAATGCGATGTGTTCCACAGTAAAATCACAGTAAAATAGTGCCTAAAGAAATCAGTCAATCCTTCATCAACTGAACCCACTGTATTACAGATATTTACTGTATGTTGTGTTTCAGATATGACAGTTTTGTTGTGGGAATGTGGCAAATAGTCTTGCTCCAAACTAACAAAGGCAAATAACCGTCCAGAGCCATTTCTTTTTTCTTTTTTAAACCACAACGTCACAGTGTGAGCTCCTCTATGTCGTCGTCGAACGAGGGAATGGCCCGTACGGCAGGTCTGCTCTCAGCCACATGCAGGGCGCTCCGGACAGGGGCAGGGGGAGTGCCGGGAGCCAAGACCCCCGTTCCAAATTCCAACAGCCGCGGCCCGTTGGCGGTGGGGGGACCACCCAGGAGCTCCATGTGATTGGATAGCATGCCACTGTGTGGAGGGGGTGTGGCCGGGTTGCCAAACAGCTGCTGCAATAAATTGGACTTCCTGTCGGCCAGCGTGTCGGCCACCGCTGGGGGCCCCTTCCCCAGCCCCCTGTCCCCCAGGTTGAAGACCAGGGCGTCCAGGGAGGATTCCTCTCTGGGTGGGGTGGACGACGTGAAGCCCCGGGCCGCCCGGGCGGCCGGGCGGCCGATGGAAGGGGCATAGCCTCCGAATGCCAGGTCCTCGCTGGAGACCTGGGCGCGGACCTCTCTCCTCCCCGTCCCCGTCTTGCCCTCCGAGGGGGCAGGCCCTCCCCCCGGCGATTGGCTCTGGCGGTCGACGGCGCGCAGCTTAGCTAGTAGCTGCTCTCTCTTGCGCCGCTCCTCCTCCTCCTCCTCCTCTGCTGCTGCTAGCTGCTGATTGGCCAGGGCATCCTGGCGCCACCTCTCTACCTCTCCACGCTGCCTCTGCTCCTCCTCCTCCTCCTTCGCCCAGTCTGTGGGGACAGTTGTGTGTTCAGTTACACAGCTAGCTCACATGCTAATCCCCTGTCATGCTACTGTATGTGTTCTTTAAGACAAGCAACTCATGGTGGCTGGTGGCTAGTCTTTGTTGGATTCAGTGCAATACTAACTACTTAGACCAGAGGTCTTCAACAGGGGGTCCGGGACCCCTAGGGAATCCTCAGAGGTACTGCAAGGAGTCCTCCAAATTATTTGATTCCAAACTTATTTTCTATGTCAGAAAATATACATTAACATAAATACGGGTCATAAACGTATACTGTAAATATGTGAATTATTTGAATGGCTTAGTTAGTGGCCTACTTTTATACATGGCACTATAGGAACTGTACATTGAAACTGTTTGTGAATGGCAGCTACTGTCAAAAAAATACTTGGCAGTTGATTGGATGATCCATCTGGTCGTTTTAGCTATCAGCACACCTAAACCACGCCCGTATAGCTATCAACACGACGCTGATTGGAAAGTTCAGTTGCTACTCGGACACATTCAAAATGATTCAGGGGCTTTCCAGACTGATTCTCACAGCGAACTTAAACTGAAGCTTGCGAGACCATGATGGTCTCGCGAGGCTATGTCGGTCCCTGTGCTGTGGTTCTATCAGTCAAGAGGTCCTTGACCCGAAAAACGACCTCTGACTTAGACTGTATGTATGAACTGTTTTACATAACACCACAGTTTGCACGGCGGCCTCACATGGCACTGACAGACACCTACAGTTGTAGAGCAGCTTCAAATCCATTTGAGGTGTGCTGGTAACTAACTAAACCCTCGTACCGTCTCTTAGCCTCTTGGCACGCTCCTCCAGGGCATTCAGCTTCTGTTCCAGCTGCAGTTTCTCCCCCTTCCCCTTCTCCTTCTCCTCTGCCCTCTCTCTGGCTCTCATCCTCGGCTGCTCACGCTCGTCCTCGGTATCCTTCAGCCTTTGGTCTCCCTTGACAACGAATGAGACGACATGTTAAAAAGGTATAGTCGGTCATCCTGGAGGAAGCTTGTTGATATTTGAGCTTGATCAGAACATTGTTTGCTCAGCACGCACACAGAACCGGTAGCTAGCGACCGCGAGGAGATATTTGGTGAATTTGTATGTGTATTAGCTTACAACCACTTTACACAAGACATAAGACATATTGTATTTAACCGTATTGCGGGTAAGAGTTAAAACACGTCCACTTTACCTTCACTGTCAGGTAGTCGCCGGACAGTGACTCGCTGTATGCGTTTCCCTCGGCGATGGCGGGGTGCGGGCTGGGGACGTCCCCGCTCGGTGTCCTGTGGTTCGTTTGCACAGCCTTGGTGCTGTTCCTGCTGGAGACTGCAGGGGCAGAAATGGACATAATCACCTGGGTTAGTTTCTCCCCCATATGTTTCCAGATATTGTCTTGGTCACATGGAACAACGGGACTTTGAATCTCATCTCTGCATACGTTAGATTGTGTTACTCATACGTGACACAGAGCTCAGCAAGTAGAAATGCAGACACAAATGGCACCATGGTCAAAAGCAAGCAGCACTGAAGAGTCACCTTTCCTCTTCAACCCAGTGTCGGGGTCTTTTTTAGGTGAGGGTTTCACCACGCGGTTGGCATAGATGTTCATGGTATCCAATTCCCTCTCCTTCTCCTGATAATATACACAGAAAAAGTATTCGTTTTGGACTTTATTTGTATAATCTGGCATTTTACTCCTGTTATTATTGTTCACCACGCTTGTGTGTGTGTGTGTGTGTGTGTGTGTGCGCACGCGCGCGCGCAAGCGTGCGCACCTTCAGCTTGTTGCCCAGTCGTCCTAGCTCCTCCTGGAGAGCCTTGACCTCCTCCTGAGCACTGACGGCCTTCTTTCTCTCTGCTGCCAGCTGCCTCTGGTAACTGCTGGTGTTCAGATCCATGCTGCGCTCCAGCTCCTGTGCGCACACGCACACGCACACGCACAGGGTGTTAAATTAAGCATAGCTATGGTGGTTCCCTTTGAAACAAGTGAAGGATGCTCCACTGGACATGTTGCGTAAGCATTGGCCCTCATATACAGTATATTAGTGAAATAAAGCTGCTCCATGCCATATTGACCCATGTAAATAACAACCGTTTTAGGACCTCAGTTCTATAGACCACACACGTGAGGTTCCCTGAGAACTATACACTACCAATGTTTATTTTGTCCGTTTGCATTCACACACGTACGTGATGGACCAATCAACGCACAGCTACGTCACTCGTGGTTCCTATTGTGGTGGGAGAGTACAAACTCTCCCGTAGGAGCTACATAAGTTCCTCAAAGCGTTAGTACTAAGAACGTTCTCCGTTCCTGAGGTGCACACACTAAAAGGTACTTTCTCCAACAACTTCTAAGAATTAGAAACAAAGGTCCTCCGGTGTGAAAGTGCCTAATGATATAATTCCACATAGGATCAGATAAGCAGATAAAAAGATTAGCAGATAAAAAATAATAATTGTGGGAAAAGATCTATTTCAAATGTTGTAATTGTTTAAATGCATAGAAAAACATTTTCTCTATGTAAAAACACTATTCATAAACTACTGACAACAGGAAACCCTGCTCATTTATATACATATACTGTATATAAATATATTATTCCTGCTTAAACAAGTAACTGACTCTATTGTATCCATCTTAAGTTTAAAAGGCCACAGCAGACAGTATGGGGATTTCTAGTCAGAGGGTTATTGATTATCGTTGTAAAACTAAGTTAATTATTCATGCATATTGTACAGGATAGACTTGCTGTTGGCAGGAATAATATAAACAACATAGTTATACAGTACATAACACAAACTCGAAGTACAGTTTGTCCACGTAAATTATTATTATTATTTTAAAAGGTTGGCAATTCTGGCCATAAACCTTTAGACTAATATTAAAGTAGGCTCCTTGTACACACAGACAGACAGACAGACAGACGGTCGCCTTGCACATGGATTCTGAACTCCGGAGCTCACACCCACGACCCCCTCCCTCCTCCTACAGACACACACCTTAATCTTGTGCTCTGCCTCCTGGGCCCGTGCCCTCTCCTCCTCCAGGCTGCGGCTCAGCTCCTCGCGAGGTCTCAGCTCCCTGAGCTCCGTCAGCCTCCTCAGGTGGGCCGCGGCCGCCTGGCTCCTCCTCAGGCGCTCCTCGTTGTCCTTCAGCTGACGCTCGGCCGCCCGCTCCTTCTCCTGGGCCCGCCGCAGGCGCTCGCGCAGCGCCGCCGTCTCGCCGGCGTGGCGTGCCAGCAGCTGGCCAATCTCGCTCTCCGTGTCGTCGTAGCGATGCAGGGCCTTCTCCTGCCGCACCTGCAGCTGGAGCGGAACCAGAGTTTTAGAACATAGTTCTTTTTAGTGGGGCAGCACCCACTGGGAGGCGTCGAGGTTTAGAACACGGTCCTATTCCTTTAGTGTCAAGCCATAACCAAGAGCTTTGAATATCTGCAGATGCAGCTCCCCCGACAGTACGCCAAACAACGCCTTGTAACGCCTGTGGCTCAGTCTGAACTGTCCAAATGAAAGCTGAGGTCTACAGCACATTAAAAAGGTACAGCCAGCTGTTGCATGCTAATTGTACGCTAATACACTTTTTGTCTAATTCACCAAATATCTTCTCACATTTTGCTAGTTTACCGTGCGTGCTGAAAACAATCTGGTACTTCTACACTGCCCTGGCTCCGTGAATAGGAACAATAAGTGGCGAGCACCCCTCACAACAACAATGCTGCTTGGCTTCTCAATGCGTTTCAATGTGTGGGCGGCAGAGCTTCTGAGGGAGCTCGTTTTGATATGAGCTCGAGGTTAGCGAGCGTTCTGGAGAGCGACTAACCCTGCCTTTGAAGACCTTGTAATAACAACATGCCTCCAATGCACTCGTTAAGGCCATGCCTACAGCACACCGTCATGATCGTCTTGGGCCAGCTACCTGCCGGAGGACACGGTTCTCCTTCTGCAGCTCGTCGGTGCGCAGCTGCAGCTCGGCCAGGGCATTGCGCAGCTCGTTGATCTTGAGCAGGCGGGCCGACAGCATGCGCTTGGTGACCAGGTCCAGGTCCTTGGAGGGCGGGGAGTCTTTGCTGTGGGAGCGGCCCCTGCCACCACGCTGTGCCTGTGCCGGGCCTCCGGCTCGCTGGGGCAGACCGGGACGCCCCGCAGCACCTGGGAGGAAACGATTAAACAATGCAATCAAGCATGAAGTGTTGGCGTACATTATCAAGAAGTACACAATATAATTACATTCATTCATCATCTTTAAAATATATGCTTTATTTATATTTCAATTGGTTTTCAATGAGCTAATACTTCTCAAAATATGTGACATACTGCCATCTACTGGACACTCCAGGAAACTACATTTTTCCAAGACCACAGGAGAACTATCCTTTGTGTTTAATCTAGCCTTATAGACAAATAAAAATGCATTTTGAAGCAAAACGTAGTACTACGGCTTTGTTGATATGAGCGGCCACTTTGTTTATGCTAATATTTACTGAGCCAGGGCTGTGTAGAAGTATATTATTTTTTTAAATACGCACAGAGAATGGTAAGTTAGCGAAATGCGAGATATGTCGATTTTGACAAAAAGTATATTAGCTAAGCATTTACCTGGCAATAGCTGATTTGACCTTACTTGCATTTGCAAGACACTTTTTGTCTTGCAAATACAAAAAGTGTCATTAGGAGACCCCTTGCCTAAGATGACGTTTTAGGTTCTGGTCGGTTGAGATGAAGGTACTGTATACGGTAGTCCAATCATGTGTGAGGAAGTTTGATTGAAATGTATTAGCCCCGCCTTTATCCTACAACTGGAGCTCACAAGATCAGGACGGTGTTTTACCTACCTGTCTTGTAAAAGGGGCTGTTCGGGGGTTTCACAGCACGCACTCCCTTTGGCAGGACTGGGGATGGTGTCCGAGATCGTGAGTATTGTGTGAAGGAGCGCTCTGATGGGGATACGTTACCGTAGTCGTCTGAATAACACGAACCCTTATCCCCATCTGAGAAGCGATCACGGTCTGGATCTGGATCCCAGATCCTAGTTTTCAACCTGTCCCTGACACTGGTCTCTCTCTTGTCAGCATCCCGGATCTTGTTTCTGCGTTTGGGAGTTTGGACTGACAACACTGGAGAACCCTTCTCTGAAGTCCGGAGGGAGTGGTGACTTCCCTCCTTATCACGGTTATCTCTGTACTGGAGGCTTGGATGCTCCAATGCCATTGTGTGACAGTTTGCTGGGAAAAGCTCTGTAAATGAATTACAGAGAAAATATTAATAAAGCTTTGTGAAATACATAAACAAATAATCACTTTAAATCAAATCAAAACAAAACAACCAATCTGCAATCTAGCATCAATGATCAAATAAAATACTACTGTTAATTGTACTATACCTTGTTATCAGATGACTCCTGTCCTCTGTACTGAAATAAAAGAGGAAGCAAGAATAAATACCCACAGGAATAGTAAGAAGCTAGACCAACTGGTTTGTCATGGGCACATCTTGGTCACTAAGTGACCAGATATTAATACTGCAATTTTGCAAAATAATTATGCAAAATAACCCAACATCAGAGCATGCATTTGAACTTGCAATACTCTATTGTAAATCTCAGGACCCATTCACATTTGGTGTTGTCAGGTGCTGTCAATGTCAAGTGTCTTAGAGATCAAAGTCAAAATGCTAACGTTGCAGTAGCACCACACAGCATATACGGGCCTGTGCATCATCATTATCGTCAGACATTAGAACGCATATTACGAGTCCAGGAGCAAACTATATACGATGTAGCCTGCTGCTAACCCACCTACAGTACTATATGGTACGTTAGCATGACAACAATTCAACCAAGCCAACGTTCAACAGGTGTTATTTTGTCTGTTTATTTGCCATGACCTACCTGTTCGTTTTATAGCTCCATTGTTGTATCGTTTCTATCTCTGTTGTTGTTTCTTTGTATTCGGTAAATGTAGAGGACGATACTATATGTTTTGCTTGCTTTGTTTTACTACGGTACCGTACCGTACCGTAGCAAACTCCGTTAGCCAGGTTAGCTAACAGTCAGTTACCCGTGGGTTTCTTTCTAAAAAACAGTAAATATCCTTGGTTCTTTTTCACACATCAGCTCATTTAGAATCGGGCCGAAGACCTAGTAGCTAACCAGTCCATATACCGAGTGGAGGCTGATAAGACTAAGAGGCCAGGTTGTTGTTGCTTTTTGAGTCCGCACCTAGTTTAGTCGTCTAGTGCTGACAGTCATTATCACTGACGCCACACCATGGCAACCAGTCCCAATCCTGTTGCACTTTTACATCACGCCAGATTGGCGCTGTCGTTTTGCATAAGAGTTTATCCCTTAAATAAAAAACATGTAACATCACGTGATACAATTATTATAGGAGCCAATAACATTTCCAATCTGATACTGGTGAGGGCGCCAGAGCAATCGAGACATATACCCATAGAACTATATAAATACAGCGTACAGTAAACATTGGAGACGCAAGCGAAGGCTACTCCGTTATTGAATGCATTTTAGAATTTGAGTTTCACACGAATCAAGATCTGTAGGCTGACGGGGGCTCAAATATTAGGCTAGTGCGTCGGTGCAAGGTTAAATTTGGACTAAAATGGTCATCAAGGTTTACATCGCCTCCTCGACTGGCTCTGTGGCGGTGAGTATACAAGTTATCCTATATGCCCGGGCATGCAGATACCTGTCAGCGCAGATGTGCTTAAAACTGTAAATCTGTATGCCTAGTTACAATTACTAGCCTACTGTATGAACTTTCTGAACTTTTATTTAAACTAGTTGAATTTTTCATATTCAAATATAATTTATTTTAATTAATGCATGCACCTTTTATTTGCGCTGGATGTAACTTAAGATTCATGAGAAAACTGTGGAAGTCACAATACACAGGCCTAGGTTTCTGCATATTCCCCAATTTCCATCACAGCTCTATCCCATGCAAATATAGTGCTCCTTCTGCATTACGTTTCCTGGAAGTGGTTGCTCTTTATCAGATGAGGCACCAGATGCGGCCAGTGCCTACTACTGTATATTGTACACTTGACTGCTTATTTACAACTCAAGAGGTTGTTAATGTCTTCATTAATTAAAAGCTAGTGTCATGCCTTCCTTTTAAAGTAAAGGACACGGCCTGTTGAGCGTTATTCGCAGATAATCACTAAACACAACGTTGTATAAATGCCTAAATTCTTAGGTAATGGGATGTCTGAGTAATACATTTGTTATCGTGCTCCGGCTCTGAACTAGGACTGTACAATCTTTGAGCGTTTACAGTGGAGTTATTTTTAACCCAAAGGCCCACACAAGCACACACACACATGGCTGACATGCATGCTTGAATAAGTGTAGAGTACCAATAAATTATAATTGTCAGCTATTTGTGGTTTTGTTTAACCCATGTGACTTTAATTTACCAATAATTATTTTAAATAGCTTTATAGCTGATTGCTTAAAGATGACAAGTGCAGGTTACACACATAATCACACGTTCTATGCACCGGTCTTAAATGTTAGTTTACCTGTGCTAATGAGACTGTACCTTATAGCCTAACCTGACAAATGCAAATATGAAAGCCTGGTGTCATCTTTCTTGAATGAGTGAAATGAAGATTTCCTTAAACTCTTAGCTTCTGTCTGAGCCATTTCTATTTATGCATTAAATCTTATCATGACACAATGTTGGATGCTGGTGATCAACGTCGTTTCTGATGTTATGGTCAGCTCAGAGCCATGTGGGTCAGCTGTCCGACTGACCCACCCAGGGGCCTGGCTAACTTGCTTTTGGCGAAAGGTCCATTACCTCCAAGGGCTACAAACTAATCTGTTTATCCATCATTTAATACTATTAATTTATTGACATTTTATTTATGGATGCCTTCTATTCTTTGTTTCAGACCATTCTTTTAAATATATTTAGCTAGTCCCATTGTAATGTTTGAAGTGTGAGCTCTTGTTTGTCAATTCACAATTAATTCAAATGATTCAAAGCGAAGTATAGAGGAAATTGTAAATACATTTACCAAGTGAACCATAAACCACAAATCATTCTTAGTTCAGCTTGTTGATGAGGTTGAGACATAGCTGTTCAAGGTTTCCAGCTTTTCATAAAGGATTAGAGGGGCTGTACAAGGGCACTAATTCTACAGTTAAACTTACAGTGTTATGAATTGCGGCCAAACTCCAGAAAGGCAGACAGTAGTGCCACTTGTTTTGTTCATCTCTAGAAAGCAATCAGAAATATGTTCATGTAGTATATCACAAAATCAGAACCTTAAAAACCTATGTAAATCATTGGTTCTTACAACCTTGGTTATGCAACAGTAAACAAATGTGGGTATAGCTTTTCCCTTGACACACTCTCACTGACTTACTGGAAAGAGGCTACCTGCTTTATTATTTAGACAAATACAGGCCTTTTGGCTTAGAGCTAGTCGAGATAATTTATCCTTTCTGATTAACATGATCAAATCTAACATACAAACACACTAGGCCTATATTTGTGCTGTTATGTCTCTTTCAACTGCCATATTCAGCAAAAACTTACCATCAAAGATAGGTTTGATTTACCATTTAACTTCACAAGTCTAGTGATGGATTTTTTATTGTACATTGAGATAGTTGGTTAGAAGGACACAGCAGACACTGCCCTGGGGTGTTGTTTGGGTGTGTCCATCTGTAAATGATTGGCTCAAACAATTCCCGTACTGTCTGTCGTGTAAGGTGGAACAATACCCTGACTGTTGTCTGCATCAACCACAACACAGACATTTTGTATAATGTGTCTAATATTATTTAAAGTTGTAATTTACTGTATACTTTTTTTTTTTAAAGTGTGTATATGTATGTGTGTGTGTGTGTATATGTATGTGTATGTGTATATATATATATATATATATACACACGTATGTATGTATATAATAAATGTTATTGACTGGACTTAACAAACCTGTTCTCTCTCTCTCTGGGAGTTTTCCATTTCCTGTTACATTAGCTTTGGCTTTTCTTTCCTCAAACATTGCAGTACACAACTTGACCCATAGACATAAACAACAAGTGTAGTGTATCTGGAAGGAATAACCCATAACGATCTGCTTAATTTGTCCTGAATACCAGTACTGGAGGAATTTCTTTGTCTTAGAGTGCCTAACATAGATACTTAATTATCCTAATTTACTGTAGACCATAACTTATTCCAAATACAGGTTTTTTATGTAATATACATTTAAAATGCAACCAGATCATCTCTGCTGGCAGTATATGTTTTCAAGTTTCTATTTGTTGACTTTAATTTAAGATATATTTCAATTTTAGTTTTTGTCTCCAATGCTAATATATTTAAACACCTTGTTGGAAATAATGTTATGATATATAGGGTCCAGGGTTCAACAAACTCTTCTGCCATTCTTTGCTCTCGTCCACACCTAGGCCAAGAAGCACCAGCAGTCAGTGGTGGGCTTCCTGGAGTCAAACGGTATCAGTTTCCAGGAGGTAGACATCACAATGCAGGAGGAGAACAGGCTGTGGATGTACCGCAACATCCCCCAGGACAGACAGCCGCAGAAGGGCAACCCGCTGCCTCCCCAGATCTTCAATGAGGATCGCTACTGTGGGGTAAAAGACTGGGCTCGTCTACAATGAACTACGATAGCGTTCTCCTATTCCAGCATTAAGATAATGTCAGTGTGAGACTGTAGTTTATTTTGGTCCAGAACACTGGCAACAATAACAATGACAATATACAATATGAGCATGCATAGAACAGTATATTTCCACAAATTGCTGTTGATATTTGGAAACTCAACTGTGCATGAAAGTCTGGTTGACTGTAGCGAATGTATGTGTTGATGCTCGAGGGAGAGGACTAGAGAGGAGTTGAGATCATGATGACTGTATGTTCACGATTGACTGATTGGTTTCCTCGTTGTGAGCGGGTTAGGTGGAGACGCCCATGTTTTGTCCTTGTCTGAGTTAGCATGTTACTGTGTAATCCTGTTGTAATCCACTAGAGCAGATTATGTGTTCTGACCACACTCACTCTCAGTGCTAATAACATTGGTGAGAAACGTTCACAGGAAGGCTCACTGATTACTGAATGACAAATGTAGTAAAGCATTATGGTAACTATTTGTGTGCATCTGTTGGTGTTTTCCCTTAGGACTACGAGGATTTTTTCCAGTCAAAAGAGAACAACACTGTGTTCACATTCCTGGGACTCCATTCCCAACCGTCAGTGAAAGTTAGTTCATGTGAAATCAACACACACAACACACACCGCACACGTGTGTATGTATGTATGTATGAACAAACTCACTTTGTCTCACAGGTATAAATTCTGTAACCAAAATATTTTGCTGTCTGTCTTAACCTCTGCCACAGACCTCCCTGTGTTGTTAATCTTTCTTCCTTATGCTCTACACATCCTCTGAAAGATTCACTCTGTGGTGTGTAGTCAGATTGTCTTTCAACAAGAAAGTGACTTTAATAAGAGACATCCAACAATGGTTTGGTTGTT
>JAODLL010018819.1:16538-26670 GCA_026546735.1 Forbesichthys agassizii | reverse complement strand
GACGTTAGCTTACAGGGGTCTATGTATCAGACGTTAGCTTATAGGGGTCTATGTATGAGACGTTAGCTTACAGGGGTTTATGTATGAGACGTTAGCTTACAGGGGTTTATGTATGAGACGTTAGCTTATAGGGGTTTATGTATCAGACGTTAGCTTACAGGGACTAACGGGCCGCCGTAAGTCACATCCCGGAAATCGCCACAATCAATCAAGTGATTGATTGACAGCTCACCTCTTTGACGTGCAGGAAGTCTTTGGCCTCAAAGGAGACGGCCATGCCCGGGACGGGGACGTCATGGTCCAAACCGGCGCTGTAGTGCACATTTGTGCGGACGGCGAACGCAACCGGTTTAGTCTGCCAGGAGAACAATGACACAGATGCCAGATGCTGTTCTGTAGTCAGTCTTTACCACAGAATGTTATGGGAAGAACTGTGTGGCAAAGCATACTTGCATACTTACTTTTTCACAGACAAATATTTGGGGGCACTGTTACACTGATACTTGTGGGTACGTCAAACTGTAGCTTGTGAGACCAGGATGGTCACAAAGCTACGTATCAAACGCCTTCGCAAAAGAATAGAGATCCTTTTGCTACAGTTGGAATTTGTAGCTCGGATTTTTGGAATAGAGTTATGCGTTATTGTTACACATACTCATGTGTGCGCACGCACACAAACACACACAGCCACATACGCAAATGCAGTGTACATTTTAACTTTGCTGTTTATTTTTTGTGTTTACCTTTTTAAAATGTGACATACATCTATATAAAACATATACAAAATGCATCGTGCTCATACTGTTACACAGGCTGGAGATGACATGCGGTTGAACCAGACTAAGTGAGAGCAGGAGCGATAATGTAATGGTTCCGTCGCTGTGTGTGTGTGTGTGTGTGTGTCAACGGCTCATAACTCTGGCCTGGGGGGTGGGCAGGATTCCGCATAGGGTCAGGCAGACAATACAGCTATCTAGGTAACAACAAAGGAAGCTCCCATTAACTCTCCGCTAGACACAACCACTTCTTCCTGAACAAATAAATCAATTATCAAACCTCGGTCATGTGACTTGTCATGTGACTTGTCATGTGACTTGTCATGTGACTTGTCATGTGACTTGTCATGTGGCTGATGAGCTGAACACAAGCCATTTCCTGCACTGTAGTGTGGCATTACACAGGGGCAAGGGGACATGGGATTTGATAGAGACTCATTATCTGAGAACCTAATATGCAAACAGAGGAAAACCTTTAACCTCCAGATTCCAGAATAATGGAAATGCATTTTCTTCAATAACAAAAAGTGATTTTGTACAGATGTTGGAGCTATAAAACAACATATAGCTAGCCGGTCGCTTCGCTCTCATACAAGCCGATGGGTCTACAGAGGGGGTTTGCTCTAAATGTGAGCCGCGCTCAAAATATCCATCCTAATTATGAATTATTAAATATTTTCCTCAGAAGTAAGGAACATCTCTGTCGAGATAAGGCTGCATTCCTCTCGTTTTAGTAACACAAATTATAGGACTCGTTAAATAGATTACCATGTCTGTTAAAGTGTAACTGCACCCAACAAAGTAATAGGATTTTTTATGAGACACATCAATGCTGGTGTTAACATTGACAAAATTCCCGGTTTTATACAAATCTTCTTTTTATGTGCTGAAAACAGAACTGCACGTCATATCTGTTGAAAATCCCCCCAGGACCTGGCTGGTGTTCATCGGCACACGCTGCTTATACATAATCAAATTCAAATGTTTACGTTAATGTCAACAGGGTACAAGTTGTAGTGGTTGGAGTCAGGCTCAGCGCTGGGGTGCAGTTACACTTTAAAAGCAGACATACATTTGTGTTATGAGTTTGTCACAGCACAGAAAAGGGTAATATTTACCACCCAGACAAATTGTAATTCATAAAAAAGTCGGCAAGTATATAAAATTATGTTTCAAAAGCGTTAAAATAAAATCAACATTATCTGTTCTCAAACGCTGGGGGCGTGTCAGCAGAAGGTGCTGTAACCACACCCATCGCGTGTTCTACAGTAAACGCCATAGCGCGGTGTGGTGCCAAAAATGTGTCCTCGAACATTTATAAGAAAATGCAGACATGCATTTTATGAGTTGTGTTTTCACTTTAAATAGATGTATACTGTTAAAAATGATTAGATTGGTTTATAATATATGGCTGTGTGTGATCTCATGGACAAAAATCAGCTTCCATAAGACCACTGTTTATCAGATCACAGTTTGGCATGACAGCTGCATATGCCGCGAGATGCTGTTCTTGTCAAATTAATTTAGCCTACAACTTTCGTTTATATATGTGGCTTATATTTTCTTTGGAAAAGATATATTATATTATAAATAAATATTATTTGGATGCTGATTTGAACACGAGAATGCCGACTAGATTTGGCAGCCGGGTGTTAGCAACATGAGGTAGGCTAGGCTACTAAACCGGTAGCTTTCAAAAAATGCACATTGACTCTGAACCTGTGTGTGCTTCTTTCTGCAATGAAGGCATAGCTATCAGACTGTAGGCTGATAAAGGTCAGTAAGTGATTTAGTTATGGAATTGTAGGCGGTTGAAGAACAGTCAATTTAGTCGGCTAATAACTTGCATTGGAGCAGGATAAATGCTGAGCTGATTCGAACACTCTATGCTTTTACATCCTCGTGGTGTTACAGGGAGGGGTATGCAAATTAGGGGAACATCTACGTATATTTTACCGTTTCTGGCCCACCCAAAAAATCCTGAACAGAGAAAGTATGAAATACAGTCTAACGGCCTATCTCTACAATACAATACTACATAGTTAACATATATATACAGATAAATACAGTTTAACAGTCTAACTACAATACAATACTACATAGTTATCAGATATATGAATCAGTCTAACGGCCTATCTCTACAATACAATACTACAAAGTTAACATATATATACAGATAAATACAGTTTAACGATCTATCTCTACAATACAATACTACAAAGTTAACATATATATACAGATAAATACAGTTTAACGGTCTATCTCTAGAATACTACATAATTAACAGTGTTTTCACATGTTTAAAAGAATGGATTTCTAACATATATAACGTATTTCCGAGTAAAGGTCTGTATTTGCTTTACACAGTCTTTAATGACTCCTCACACAACGGGGCAGTGTGATGGGACCCATTACACTGCATTAGAGCACAATAGGGCTGCAAGGGGCGATCTCAAAGCGTGACACTGTCATTTGTTCTCAAAAGCCTTTGGTGTCGACTGCACAAACAGACTGAGGAGCTGTGTAAAACCATTTCTCACGTCATACATGTCTCGTGCACTGCCTGCCGTGTGTGTGTGTGTGTGTGCACGTTTGTGGTGCTAGGACACTAACATACAGAGGACAAGGAGTCCTTGTGTGTGTGTGTGTGCGTGCTTATTCTGATGGACCCACACACACGGCAGGCAGTGCAGGGAGGAGCAATGACAGATGAACAGAGAGACAGATGGAAAAGGTGTGTGTGTGTGTGGGGCGGGGGGAGAGAGAGAGAGAGAGAGCGGGGGAGAGCGAGAAAGAGAGAGATAGGGGGAGAGAGAGAGCGGGGGAGAGAGCGGGAAAGAGAGAGAGAGAACTAAGAGGCTCAAGAACCAGGTCCAGGAGCGCCCGTTCACATACGCCAATGGGTGCTTTTACTCCAGTTTGTCACTCGACAACATAAGCTCACACCTGCACTTGAATGCAGTTGTCTCATTATTGCATCGCCGTCAACCAACTGCCATATTTAGCAGCATTGTTGAACACTCACCACATGGGCTAAATTAACATTTACGGCATTTGGCAGACGCTTTTCTCCAAAGCGACTTACATGTAGTACATTTGTCAATAGTTGAACAGGTCATAAACCATCAATTGAAAGCAACCAATATTATATCAGAATAGTTACAGCATCTTGTCTTGTGCCTACTACCATGTCAATATATCATTCACTATATATTAACAATAATCCAATATATTGATTATTGATCGACAACCGAAGTAGCCTTGGTTACAAGCGGTCAGCGGAGGAAGAACAACACAATCCCACAGACGGCTAAGACACAGGTCACCAGGCCTGCTTCTAGCACGGCAAAGCAACATAACTTCTGTCAGGCATAAACTGGCTCACGTTTAGCCACGTGCGAAGTATATAACTAACTAGGTTAAGTATATATTCTGGGTGAGTCTCAGTAAAGTATCGATGCATCTGCTCTTCCCTTGACCCCCCCTCCCCCCGGGGGATGATCCATGCTAGGTTGTCCACAGCTCTGCCAACGTATCTGCTTAATTAGCGAGTGAGGCCTTGGCCACTAACAGACAGTCTGTCCTGTTAGCTAGCGGCTAGGTGCAGCGAGATAAGAGCGTAGAAAGCCAGGCCTGTGCTTATAGAGCTGGCGTTCAGCAATCAAGCTAGCCACTAAACACACCAAACAGCAATGAGCAACAATAAAGCAATAAAGCACACACCGGTGGCGGCGTGGCGCGTCACATGACGCCCCTAGCACCAATAGGAAGCAGCTCACGAGACCAAATGCCGGTGGTCTCATTGTAGTCATCTATTTATAATCAGTGAAGATTGTTTAGCAGCACATCAACAACATTGGCAGCTAGGCTACATTAAGCATTTGCTTTAATAGAATAGCAGGGCTATTCAACCCTGGTTTTGGAGGGCCGCTGCCCTGCATGTTGTAGATGTCTCCCTGCTCCAACACACCTGATTCAAATGAATGGCTCGTTAGAAGCCTGATAATGACCCACGAAGCACGTGTAGCTGGAACCGGTGTGGGGGATATGCACAGAAGACAACAGGGTTGTCATGACGCCTGCGCGTTGGACGCTGCCGGTGTGCCCTGGGCTTTAGTCATGTTGGTATCATTTTTCATGCGGGACAATAGAACAATGTAGTCACAAGTTACAACCTGAGCGGTGCTGCAAACTATTTCACAGCTCAGAGGCGTGAATCTCCACAGAGACGCTGTGATCTGGGAGATTCTGAGCAATCGGGACCGGGGCAGCGGCGCCGGCTGTGCTTGTTACAGCTTGCCTTGCTCTGCTGCCTTTAGCCCAGTTCAGGGAAGCAGGCGTCAGTTGTTCAGGCCTGACATCCCTACAGAGGCGAGCCAGAATCAACCCCCACTCTCCCCGCGCCCATGGAAACAACAGGTTGTTGATATGTTGAAGTTATCAAAACAAATACACTGCTCCCTGCAGCCGCCACACTATTGGAACTTCATCTGCCCTTTTCAATTTGACAATGAATACATTTTCATTTCACACTGAAAGGATGGCGTGACACTGGATGGAGCAGACAGACAGACAGACAGACAGACAGACAGACAGCAAGACAGACAGCAAGACAGAGCGACAACAGATGAAGTAGTGTAACAGACGGTGTAAAGTAATAGATGCAATATGGCCCCGGCAGGCCACCGTACCTTAGCCTTGTCTAGCTGAGCCTGAGCCTGTCGTTCTGCCTCCCTGCGGACGGCCTCCTTGTCCTCCTCCAGGGACACATCGGAGTCTGATGGACGGCTGGTGTAGGAGTCGGCCGAACCCTGGGGGGGGAGACCTCCACCTCATTAGCATACAGACAGACCTCCACCTCATTAGCATACATACAGGCCTCCACCTCATTAGCATACACACAGACCTCCACCTCATTAGCATATACACAGACCACCTCATTAGCATACGCACAGACCTCCACCTCATTAGCATACACACAGACCCACTCCACTTCATTAGCATACACACAGACCTCCACCTCATTAGCATACATACAGACCACCTCATTAGCATACACACAGACCCCCTCCACCTCATTAGCATACAGACATACCACCTAATTAGAATACATACAGACCTCCACCTCATTAGCATACACACAGACCTCCACCTCATTAGCATAATGTACAGGGTTAGTCATTCTCAAAAACACTTGCTAACTTTGAGCTCAAATCGCAAAGACTCCCTCCGAAGCTCCGCCCCACACATTAAAAGGAATTGTGAAGCCTATGGAATTGTTGTGAGCGGTGCTTGGTGTTTGCGTTGTGTAGAAGTATCAGACAGGTTTGTCAGCACACACAGAACTAGTGGAAATAAAGCCTAGACAGCGACCAACAGTAACACATCTCTGCC
The DNA here is from genome assembly GCA_026546735.1 of Forbesichthys agassizii. NCBI lineage: Eukaryota > Metazoa > Chordata > Actinopteri > Percopsiformes > Amblyopsidae > Forbesichthys > Forbesichthys agassizii. Next base: position 20,500 of record JAODLL010018819.1, on the reverse strand, counting down.
AATGGTACTACAGCTAGTTACACTGTACCTGTACTAAATATAAACATACGGTTTGTGTCGCAGACCCTCAGTTAGCTTGATGCTAACGCCCTATCCAATGCTCTCAGCTGCGTAGCTACATTGACCTTTTATACTGTAAACAGAACATATGCAGGCCTTTTACCAACCACTTCAATTAGCGTGTGTGTGTGTGTGTGTGTGTGTGTGATAGGCGGGGACGTGGTTCGTCTTGTATGTGGTGGTGAACACTATTCCGTCGCCACGGTGGCCCCTTATTCATGTCACTGCACCACTGCACTCCTCTGTCTGTGGTAAAAATAGCCTCTCTCTCTTGCATGCATACACACAAGCACACACACACACACACACATACACACACACACGCATGCATACGCACACACATGCATACACACGTGCGTGCACATACACATGCATAAACGCACATACGCACGCATACAAATGCACATGCACACACACACAAGGACACACACACACACAGCATCGATGCTCCCTGCCAGGTTACCACGTGCATGTACGGGAGTGATGCTCGTGACTTACGCTCTTAACTTTCCATTATTTATGACAGTCGCCTAATTACCTGGCTCTCCGCTGTTCCCCTGTTCCCCCTCCCTGGGTCTATAAATAACCGCCGTGTTTGCCTGAACGCCACGGCGATAGTAAACACAGCACGGTGTCGTCATCACCTCCACGCTAGTTCAAAGCTGCAATGGTGGTCGTTCAGAGGCGTCACGTTCAGACAGCGCATGTTCTGGCACAAGGGCACGGCGTCTGCACAGTGCGCGCCGATACTGTCTCTACCCTCCACAGAAATGGTCACTCCAAACACCTTTGTTGACAATGACATCTGTCTGTTGTAGCCCGTTATGGTGCTCATATCATGTCTGTGCTGAACCGACAGATTGCTTCCTCACCTTGTTTGAGCACAGCAATGTTTTGCAGCCGGACCAACAGTAACACACTCTGGGTCATAACTGTCAGATATTCACGTACTGTACAAACAGGTGCATGCACACACACACCTAAGTACACTCATGGACAAGTTTGTGCACACTATCAAACTATATATTACTGACACAAACACACACACAGTCCTTACGCATTCGTCAGTGTTCCTGACGCGACCTCCTTTGGCTCGTTTCAGCAGACGTATCCAGGTGGCCTTCATCGGCCACGCTGGTCCGTCACCTGACCGCCGCCCCGCTCCACCCCACCCCCGCTCCTACTCCTGCACCGCTGTAGTCCGGGGCCCCTCCTCGGGCCCCCCCCCCCCCGACTACAACCACAGCTGGCCGCTAGCACGCTCCCGCTGGTGCAAGCTAATCCCAGTCACTCGTTTAAAGTGTGTGTGTGGAAGAGGGAGGGGGTGGAGGGGGGGGTGGCCGGTCTTCTGCAGCCCCCCTGTAAGCCGATGGAGAACACTGGGAGCCTCGTGCATAACCTCCTCCTGTCCCTGGTGGCCCGCCGGTGGTACTGCAAGCCCCCTGTCGCGGGTGCTTGGAGCTCTCTGCTGCGCCGACCCCTGCCCCTCCCCTCCTGCACTCGTGTGGCGCTGGCCCCGTCTCCTCCTGCTCCTCCTGCTGCTGCTCCCCGGTCCGGCTGGAGGGAGGCTGGCCGTTGGTACGCGATGCTCTCGGCTTGTTATCTCCACGTCTCTCGTCTTCTTCTGTGAGTCTGCTGCTCCTGCCGTCACTCTCCCTCTCCCTCTCTCCCTCCCTGTCTTCTCTCGCTCGTTATCTATCTCACTCTCTGCCCCCCCCTCCCCCCCGTCTTGTGTTCACGCTAGTTATTTTCAGCCATGCCTCCTCACACAGCCTCCATCTGGTGTTGACGCGCTCGCTGTGCGCACGTTCGGTTCCGTATGAGGCACATGCACGTGCTGTGTGTGTGTGTGTGTGTGTTAGCATAAACACAGCATTGCCCTGCTTTGACTGTTAAAGTGGGGCTCATAATGTATCAATATAGAACATAAACTGTTTCCTACTGTTTTGAAAATGTTCATGTCAGACTTCATTCTGGACCCCTGCCTGCACCTATCCCTACACCCCCCCCCCCCTGCACTTATCCCTACACACCCCACTCCCCTGCACCTATCCCTACACCCCCCCCCCCCCTCCCCCCCCTCAGCCCTGACACACACAGAGGGAGCAAACTAAGGTCTCATTGAGCATCAGGTGTCCCACGTGTGGTGCGATCAAGGCAGCCCTGTCCTTGCTGGGACCAACCCTGGCCCCCCATGTGACCCATGGCACGCGGGGGGAGAAGCTCCAGGAGCCCCATGGCACACACATGGGGCACTCCTGTACAGGTTGGAGAAGCGCTGTATATTTACACATGCAGCTCCAGCAGTGTTGATTAGAGCGGCCATATTACCTTCCACACGGCTGACACACGACAAGAAGCCCTTCCTGTTGACACTGAGGTGGGCTGGTGCCCACCCCCACTCCCAACTCCCCCTTCCCCACAGGAAGATGACATGCTAATTAGCATTCATTAGCACAACCAATCAATGGCAGGGGTTCACTTCCAACAACAACTGAATCACATGAGAGGAATTTAGGCTGGAACCAGTAATGATACAATTATCATCACGGCTGCATATTGATTACTGATGCTACATCACTTAACAGGTATTGTATGTTACACAGAAGTACAACAAAGTTCCCTTATATATATATATACATATGTATATATATGATATGATACATATTGTTCTCGTGGTTTACTGATAATATTTAGTCAGAGTACCAGTGAGTATTAGCCTGGTGTAACTAGAGGAGTTGATGCCTACTACTGGGTGTAGATCTCTGACTAACTATTGGACAGCCTTTAACCAATCGGCATTGCTACAGTACAACTGTTTTAATCGCCTCATCTAGCTTTACCATTACCATTCTTACCATACCATTACAAGTCTTCTCACTAACTCACCCTGATTGTTCCTAGCAAACAGGGGTTTAGGGCTTAGATGCGTGAAGGCATTGACACAGGAGGCGACAGCGCTCTCTACTGGCAGCCTGAGGGAACTACACGACACTGATACACCAGCAATACAGAGCACGCACACACACACACACACACACACACACACACACACACACACACACACACACACACATTTTCATGCACTTCCAGTCTCTCTGCTGTCTCCGTCTCTCTAGTGTGTGTTCACAGTTCACTGTGGCGCACGTTGGTAATTATTCCCGGCAGCGTTGCTGCGGCAACGCGGCCCGCTCTTCGTTCTCGTTGTCTGCTGTCAAATGTTTGCCGACTTTTTGTGTTTGTGGAGCGAGAGGCTTTGACGGACAGACGGAGGGCACTCTCGCCTCACTCCACCTGCGACGACCCCCTGTTCATTATGGTGGGATAAATGTACGGCTAAATGTTCACCCCCCCCGTACAGCGTCATGAATGACCAGCTATAGAGACCAGACTATATTTGAACCAGGCTGTGGACATGTTTACTTTTGCTGTGAAGTCAGACATTTTAACATCGGAGTCTATGGGGATTGGCTCCCTTTGGCAGCCTGCCTCAAGTGGCCATTCGATGAACTGCAGGGTTTGCTTCTTTCACGTTGTATTGCAGTAATACAGCTGAAGGCCTCCGCAAGCTTCATATTTGCGTTTCGGATATTTCTACATCTCCACCTAGTGGGTTTGCTAATCATTTGGCCACCAGGGGTAGTGATGAGTAGACATGTGCATTCAGACAGAGCGGTGGTGCAGCTTTGATCTATGTATTTACTTTCAACCAGGATTTCATATCAACCACAACCACGAGAGAGAGAGAGAGAGAGAGAGCGAGAGAGAGAGAGAGAGACATATACATTCTATATATATAGAATGATGTGGGAGTGGATTGATAAGGTCCCCAATGTCTGACCCCATCAAACCACTCGTCCAGGCTGGAGGGATATTGGCTGGGGGGGGGGGGGGGGGGGGGG